>APFE031160840.1:114816-143855 GCA_000404065.3 Pinus taeda
ATTAGCTATGCAGGTGTTATTTGATGTGTGCTTGTTTGTGATTGTAGGTTCTTAAAAGGAAACTCTTTTGGAGCTGTTGGAGCATGGTTGCCACAAACTAGCGTTGGACTTAAGGTAGGGTCTAAAACACCTTTTTAGTTTTTATTAATGAATCGCAATAAGTTTAGAGAAAGATAGATTTGCTTGTCCTGCTTATTGCTAGATATCAGTTGATACTAGGGAGATCAGTCTTGTCCGCAAGAACGATTTATTCAGCCAACATAGATAATACCAAGTTAATTCTGGTGTTGGAATGAAAAATAAAATACTTTTCAGAAACTCAATAAAAGGAACCTCAAATTGTCATAAACAATCTTGATCAATAAAAGATAAATATATGAGACTAAAGAATTACTTTGCAGAAACTCAATAAAAGGAACTTCAAATTCTCATAAACAATATTGATCAATAAAATATAAATATATGAGACTAAGTTCAGCACAACTGTAGGTCAAAGAAGTAATTAAATTGTTAAGGACATTTGTCTTCATTAAATAGTTTCCTTCCTGCACTGAACCATCATTCCTGCACCGCAACAATGTTCCTATACTGGAATGATGTTCCTATACTGAAGCAATGTTCCTGCACTAGAAGTATGTATTGTGCCTGCACTGAAGATTTTGACCTTTATATAAGAGCTTTGGGTTCCCGTACCAGAGCACTCTGTTCCTATACCAAGATATCGGTTCTTGTACCGAAACAGAGGTTCATGTACCAAGAAATCAATGTTCCTGTACTGGGTTTCCAAACCACTTGCGGGAAATGAAAAGGGTTTTAACTAAGAATATATTGCAAGGAGAGATAGATTTGAGGAAATAAACGTTTGTAAGAAAAAGACTCTTTAAATAATCACACATTGAGGAATGAAAGGTACTTTGAAAGTCAAAGAAAAATCCTTGATAGAATAAGAAACTTATTTCATGTGAAAAAGATGTCAGAGTATGCACAACAGAAACAAAACGAATCATACACACAGCAGAAATCATGAGACAACAAATTTAATGTGGTTCACCCAACCAATCTGGGCTACATCCACCAAACAAAGGCATCGACAATCTTATTACTCAACAGGAGATTACAACAACACAATTCCTCACACCCTCTCAGCTCTAATATCCTCTACGGGCTTACATTTTTATAGCTGGAGTAGAAAACTGAATCGTAAATTCTCTCACAACAAATATAGGATGCATTAACTCCTCCTCGGGAATAAATGGAGCTACTTGAACAACAAATCCTATTGTTGTCACATTCATAATATTTTTTCCAAAAATTAATTAACAAAAAAATCTCAACAATCTCCACCTTGACAACAATTAGCCTGATACCCTGTTCCTTTATTATTTTATCTTTTCTGCAAGCCAAGAGAAGCCAGACACCAACGTAGCTTCTCTAAAAAAACTGGTTTCGTGAACATGTCTGCACAGTTTTCCTTTGTATGCACTTTTTCAAGAGAGACTCCCCTTTTAGTGATAACCTGTCTTACAAAATGGTACTTGATAGGTATATGCTTTGATTTACTATGATAGGCCGAATTCTTAGCCAAATGAATTGCACTTTGACTATCACAAAATAACTTGATGTTGTCCCGTAACCTACCAAACTCACCAAACAAACCTTTCAACCAAATCTCTTCTTTGCAAGCATGTGAAGCAGCTATGTATTCTGCTTCAGTAGTGGATAAAGCAACAATGTTCTGTAGCTTTGACATCCAGCTAAAAACTCCACCTGCAAGAGTAAAGACATACCCTGAAGTTTACCTTCTCTTATCCAAATCACCTTCAAAATTGGAATCAACATATCCACAAACAAATTCACTACTCTTGTTATAAGTGATACAATAATCACTTGTGCCTCTCAGATACCGAAGCACCCATTTCACTGCTGACCAGTGTTCCTTTCTTGGATTTGCCATATACCTGCTGACAACCCCAACTGCATGTGAAATATCTGGTCGAGTACAAACCATCGCATACATCAAACGACCTACTACATTGGCATATGGAATTCGAGACATATATTATTTTTATTCATTTGTATTAGGACATAAACTAGAAGAAAGCTTAAAATGGGAAGCTAAAGGGACTGAAACAGGCTTCACATTGTTCATACCAAACCTCAAGAGTATTTTCTCAATATACTTTTGTTGTGATATCCATAGCTTACCATTGCTCCTGTCTCTGAAAATCTCCATGCCCAAAATCTGTCTTGCTGCTCCTAGATCTTTCATATCAAAAGTCCTAGCCATCTGAGCCTTTAACCTGTTGATCTCTATTATGCTTTTGCTTGCTAAAAGCATATCGTCAACATACAACACTAAGATAATGAACATGCCATTACTTAATTTCTTAAAGTAAAAACAATGATCATATTCACTTCTTATATAATTTTGACTCATCATGAAAGAATCAAATTTCTTGTACCATTGTCGAGGTGACTGCTTCAGACCATACAATGATTTCTTGAGCCTGCAAACAAATTTCTTGTTGCGATTTTGAACAAACCCTTCCGGTTGTTCCATGTAAATATCCTCATCTAAATCTCCATGTAAAAATGCAGTTTTAACATCTAGTTGTTGTAATTCTAAATCAAGTAAAGCGACTAATGCTAATACAATTCGAATTGAAACAATTTTTACAACTGGTGAAAATATCTCATGAAAGTCAATTCCTGCTTTCTGAGCAAAACCTTTTGCGACCAGCCTTTCTTTGTACCTGTCCTTTGTATCATCAACACCCCTTTTCAATTTGTAAACCCATTTACATCCCACAGCTTTTCTATCTTTAGGAAGTTCTACCAGATCCCATGTGCCATTCTTGTATAATGCCATCATCTCGTCCTTCATAGCTTCTTTCCACTTTTCACTTTTAGAACCTTCTACAGCTTCCTGATAGCACAAAGGTTCATCATCGTTAGTGGTTAAAGAAACTGAAGTAACATAATCATCATACCTTTTAGGAGGACATTTCATTCTTGTGGACCTCCTTAAAGTTTTTTGGTACTTCCACAATTGGCTGATTATTATCTGTAGGAACTTCTTCATGATCAGCATCTGAAACATGTTCATGATTTACGTCTGAAACTTGTTCATGATCTACATCTAAAACTTGTTCATGACTTGCATCTGAACCATGTTCATCTTGACTATCATCAATATTTGAACTGGTTTCAAACTGAATATGTTGAAGCTTAGATACATTATCCTGTTTCAATTTATCATCTACATCTGAATTTGCAAGTGAGGATTCATTAAATTTAACATCTCTGTTAACGATGATCTTGTGAGTAGTAGGATCCCACAATCTGTATCCCTTAGTTCCATCACCAGATCCAACAAAGATATATCTTTTTGATTTAGGATCTAATTTAGAGCACTGATGTTTCGGAACTAGAGCATATGCATCACAACCAAAAACTTTTAGTTTAGAATAATCACAAGGATGACCTTTCCATACCTCTTGAGGAATTTTGCATCCTATTGTAGTTGATGGTGATCGATTTATCAAACAGCAAGTTGTAGCCACCGCTTCTGTCCACAATTCCTTCTATAAATTGGTGTTACTAAGCATACTTCTTGCTCTCTCTAAAAGAGTCTTGTTCATGCGTTCAGCAACTCCATTTTGCTGAGGAGTATATACATTGGTCTTATGTCTTTCAATCCCAGCATCCTTGTAACAATTATCAAATTCCTTTGAAGTAAACTCACCACCATTATCAGTTCTTAAACATTTAATGGTTCTTCCAATGATGTTTTCAACTAATGCTCTAAACTGTTTGAAAACTGTAAATACATCAAACTTCTACTTTGACATGTAGACCCACACTTTTCTAGAGAAACTATCAATAAAAGATACAAAATATGACGATCCTCCATATGAGGTTGTAGGGGATGGACCCCAAACATCAGAATGGATATAATCAAGGATTCCTTTACTAGTATGTTTTCTAGTTTTAAACTTCTTCTTGCTTTGTTTCCCAAACAGACAATGTTTGCAGAAATCTAACTTAACAAACTTTAAATTAGGAAGTAACTTATGATCAAATAAAATCTTTAAACCTCTTTTGCTCATATGGCCCAACCTTTGATGCCATAAACAAATATAATTACTGTCATTTTCAAGCACTGTAGAAACATGATCTGACTCTGTTCTTCCTTCTAACTGAAAAATATTTCCAACTTTCTTTGCCTTCATTACTAGTAAAATTCCTTTATAAACTTTCATTACTCCACCTTGAATAAAACTTTTATATCCATTAGTATCTAGTACTCCTAGTGAGATGAGTTTTCTTCTTAATTCAAGTACATGTCTTACATCAGTTAGAATTTTATTTGTCCCATCAAACATTTTAAGCTGGATGCTTCCAATTCCCACAATGTTACATGTGACATCATTTCCCATGTAAACTACTCCATCATTGATTGATTTATAAGTTGTGAACCATTCTCTATGAATGCACATGTGATTTGATGCACCAGAATCTAACAGCCAATGTTGATTATGATTAGACAAATGAACTGACAACACTTCATCACTCATACCTGAAATGGATGTCGAACCTGTATCTATCGTGTTTTCTTCTTTCTTCTCTGTCGAAGAGTCTTCTTTGGATGTTTGTTGTCTCTTCCAACAGTCCTTCTTCAAATGTCCCGATTTGCAACAAAACCAGCACTTTACCTTACTCTTCTTCCCTTTCAATTTTGAACACGAGTCATTGTGTTTACTGAAGCGTCTTTCTTTAGAACAACCTCTGACCATCATTGCTTCTGATGTAGAGGTTTCTGAATTTGACCTCTTCCTTGTCTCTTCAGACAAAAAAGCTCCAACAACATCATCAAATTCAAGGGTTTCTGATGAACTAAGACTTATAGAAGTAACAAAATGATCCCATGACTCAGGCAACGAGCATAATAAAGTTATAGCTTTATCTTCTTATTCAAATTTTACTTCTTTACTTTCTAATTGCACCAAGAGAGTATTAAAGGTATTCAAATGATTAGTAATGGATGTACCTTCCTTCATTCGCAACTGTACAACTGTCACTTCAGAAGAATCCTATTGGTTAAGGATTTTGTCATGTACAACTTCTCAAGCTTTGTCCATAAACCAGCAGTAGTTTTCTCTGAAATGATGTTAAACAAAACATCATCTACCAAACACAGTCGAATACCGCTCAGTGTTCTTTCATCCAAGTCGCTCCATTCATCATCTGTCATGGTGTAAGGCTGTTTGGCTTTTCCCAACAACGCCTTCACCACGCCTTGTTGCACAAGTAGATCATACATCTTCACTTTCCAGATCTCGAAGTTGTTTGTGCCATTGAACTTCTCGATCTCAAAACGAGCACTTCGAGTTTTTGCCATGTTGTAACAAACAAAAAATCTCCAATTCCAACTTTTTTAATAAATGAAGTTTTTTTTTTATTTAAAAAATGCCTTTGCCTTATACTATACTGCCTTTACCTTATCATAAAATGCTTCTTCCGTACAATGTCATGGCATATTACAATTTCAAAACAAAAAACAACAAAATTGCAATTTTACCAAAGAGAGAAGGGGCTTGGCACTCCGAAAGGAACTTGGCGCTTCCTGACAGCGAAAGAGCCGCGCCACAAAAAAAAACGATGTGAGTCATGAAATTGGCACACTTAAACCCGTTTTTTCCGCGCCAATTGGGATTTTGGCGCACTAGCGCGAGTATAACTCTCAGAACTGCGCCAATGGGCGTGCATGTTCCTAAATAAATCACGCCAATCCTTCCTTTGGCTCAAAATCGGCGTGATTGTTCCCGATGAAACCGTGCCAACGGCAAAGCTCCACCTTCCGCAGTAGACTTGGCATCTCTGTCACACGTACCAGCTCCACAACATGCTCTGATACCAATTGTTGGAGCAAACAATGCGTAGCGGAAATTTAAAAGGCATACACAATACATACAAAATCACAAAAGTAACACAAATATTTAACGTGGTTCACCCAACCAATCTGGGCTACATCCACCAAAACAGAGGCATCAGCAATCTTATTATTCAACAGGAGATTACAACAATTTCTTTCCTCACACTCTCTTCACTACACAAAATCCTCTACGGGCTTATAGTTTTATAGCTAGGAGTAGAAAACTGAATCATAAATTCTCTCACAACAAATATAGGATGCAATAACTCCTCCTCAACAAAATGGAGCTAATATAGCAACAAATCCTATTGTTGTCACCTACATGAGATTTTTGCCAAATTTAATAAATAGAAAATCTCAACACAACATTCTTCTCCCGCACTTCCTGAATAATCTCATCCAAAAGCTCAAATATGAGGGTTTCATCCTTCACCTTATCAAATGCATCAACTGATCTCAAAAACATGGTTCCTTGAGGGCAAGAAACAAAGAAATTAATGATAGCGTGGTTCTTTCCATCAACCCATCCATCTAACATGATGGAACAACTTGTTTTGAGCCATGACTCTCTATACTTAGCCAAATACTCATCAATGGAAGAAATCCCTTTTTTCAAAAGAGCTCCCCTCAAGTCATGCATAGTAGGGCCTTTGAAGTTGTTTCCTGCAACTATAACAGAGTCCCACATAGTTGGGTAATAATTTTAGCAAGCAACATCAAATGGGATATTTGCATCATACCACCATCTAGCAATGTATTGATAATAAGATTCTTTGCATTGTTTTTTCTGATGTTCATCTAAAGTGGGATTACGACTTGGCTAGGAGGAAGTAAGATTAGCGGAGGTAGCAGTGGAATAGGATGACAAATAAATATAGATGTTTGTTCTCTTTGTTCCTTTAGATTGGTGGCCAAGAGTAGGAGGAACATAGTGAAAGGGGTCATTGTTGGAAGGGATAGAAGAGGAGTCTTGAATCTCATAATCATCATACTCACTCTCTTTCATGGCTTGTAATAATTCCCTCTTCCTTGAGATTTATTCTTGGATGGCCTTATCCCTAGCCTTATTCTCCTCAAGCTTTTCAAATTTGGCAAGGCATTCTGCCCTAATAGGACCTAACACTTCCTTTGGTTCTTCACATGGATTTACTTGGCCTTTTATCCCAACCAAGTGTTGTTTCAATCTAAGAATACCCCACCTCCAATAGATTTATTGCAAAATTTGCGTATAATTTTTCCATCAATCACATCACAATGATCCCATGTAGTGTCCTTGGCTTTTGGAGCCATGTTGGATTGACATAACTAAAATCTGCAAAGAAATCTAGCATTTAAAAAAAATGCAGTTAATAAAAATGGGAAACCTAAGATAAATTTAGGGAAAAAAAATGCATATGTAGCCTACAAATTTTGATAGCATAGAACTAGATATTTGATAGCATAAAACATATAAAAAAAAAATTAATACATGGACATCAATGAAATGAGGAAATTTTCAAGTGAAAATCCTTACCTGGAAATGCAAACTAGCTTCCTTAGCCTCCTATTGAAGATGTTGTTGAGCTATGGAAAAGGTATGAATTTGACATTTATTTCATTATCTTTTTCCTTAAATCATATCTCCCTTATATTCTAAGATGGTAATATCTCAAATAAATATAGCAAAAACAAGGGAGTTATTGATTATTGCGATTTAGTTAATTTTTGTCTTTTCTCATGCAGGAAAGAGAAGAAATGGAAAATTACCATTCTGAAGGAAAAGACAAAATGGAGTAACTGTTGTTCCTTCACCAAGAAGTTGTATCCAGACAGCAGGTCGACATTGGAAGTGTAGTTAAGGATAAGGACAGGGAGGATCACAGCATCAGCACATAAGACAAAGAGTTAACTGAAGTTAGAAGATTGAGCAAATCCCTCAGGATCTCTTCATCCTGAGGGATCATTGTTACTAGTCTATCTGTTTTTCCTGTTTTATCCACTTGGCCATTATAAAAGGGACAGTGCTTGTAAAGAATGAAGATTCATCATTATTCAAAATTCACTGTTGTATTTTTATTTTGATCATCGACTCTCGTTTTTAAAATAGAGTACGACTAGCTGTAACCATTTTTTCATATTATTAATACATAATCCAGTTGCTATTCTTTCTTCTATACTGAAGTAGTCTGGCGGTGCTTCCCTAGCAGCTAAGGGCCCGCCCCTAATGGATTCACTTGTTGTCCTGTACCATTCCTTTACAATCTCTGTTGTGTGATGGTTTGGTTTGATCTCTGTTTATTGGAATCATATTGCTTTCTTGTTTCTTGTTTCTAGATTTAATGAATTGATCCATTATATATGCTATAAGTCAATTTTGTTGCCATCATAATAAGATTCCTATTTTCTGCAACTATATTGTTATGTTGTTCATTTCAATTACAGAGCTTTGTTGTTCATTCCAGTAACTTAACTTTGTTGTTTATTACAGTTCCGTAAGTTATGTTGTTCATTTCTTCTAAATAGCATTACTGTTCATTTACTTTCTGCAGTCATTTGGTTTTGCCTTTTCAACATTGTTACAGTTAGTATAATTATCTCATTTCTATCAGCAACATTATTGAATTAATTCATTTTCATTTCCAATTGGTTATTTAGTGTCGTGTGTAAGGTCAACAATTGTAAAGGACACTGGCTATTACTATCAGAATTCTCAGATTGAAGATCTTGTTTGTGTTTGATTTCATTTACATCATTTAAAAGAGGAAAGAGTTATTGCTACTGCATCCTTGACTAATAATTGTTGTTAATTTCCTGAGTGAATGATTTAGTTTCAGAGCATTGAGTTTCCTTTAATTGCAAATGAGTTTTATTTAAAGCATCCATTTACTCTTGTATCTAAAAACACTGTACTACAATTTAGAAACATTACTCCTAAGTAAATTTCCGCCACATACTGTGTACACTCTTGCAATAACAAAGCTTTCCTAGGTTGATAATTAGTGTGGAAATAATTAGGAGTTAAAAAGACACCTTTTATGCACCAACATTTTGGCACCGTTGCTGGGGAAGATTGTAGCCATTTCTAAGAGAGTAGTGTGCATTTGATGAGTGCCTGTTAGGAGATAATTGGGTATTAAAAATGGAAAGTAAGAACTTGCGTACAGAGCATGTAAAATCCCTGCTCCCCCTCCTGCTTTCCAGCAGAATTGTTAATTTTTTTTGGGTAGCAATCAAATTTTGAAGTTGTGTGTATGACTAAGAAGAAAAAACCTAAAAATAATCTAAATCCTCTAGCCAAATCCAACAAATCTAAGGCACTGGTGACCCTTGGTCAATCAACCTTCATAGATGATATCATTAAGAAAGTCAAATCTCAGCAATCAGTAGGCCCTAGAAAAGTTTCTTTTAGACAACCTACTAGCTCCCTTTAGGCCACAGAATCACCATTTGTAGCCTTTGCTAAGTTGCATAGCAAAACAGAAGAAATTGAGCAAGACTTTCAAGAAATTGAGAATTCTCACCCAATTTCTTTACAGGAAGGGAACTCTAGTAATATCTATGAAGGAGGAGGAGAAACAGGGGAAACTGAAGAGCCAAGATCCCCTTGCCAAATGATTCAAACACTCAACAGCCCAAATAAGGGAAGTGTTGTTAAGCTTATCCAGGAAGAAGTAGGTGAAACTGAGGAGCCAAGATCTCCCCAAGTAATAGTTCAGCAAGGAACACTCATTGTCCTAGACCAAGGGAGTGTTGTTAAGCCCATTACTATCCCTCCTAGTCATCTAGGAATAACTCCCTAGAAATCCCAAAAGGATATTGGCATATATTTGATCAAATGGTTCAGAACCAGCAAACACGTTAGACCTCCACACTACAGTAGCCTATCATTGATACAGCAGCTAATGCACCTGTGAAAGCCATTCCTCTCCAAATACCTTTCATGGGCTAACATTAGAGGATCCTGATGCATTTCTATTTGAGTTTGATGTATTATGCCGGGGGTATTACTATACCACCAATCCACAAAAACTGAAATTATTTCCCTCCACATTGAAAGGAGCAACTTTACAATGGTTTATGGGATTAGGTGGGGGTACTATAAATGACTAGGATCAGATGAAAATTGCTTTTTTAAAGAAATATCAGGATTATTGTAGATCCATGGAATTAAGGGATGAGATATTTCAAATGACAACAAGACCTAGTGAAACACTGGAGGAATATGTAGAATGCTTTCAATACAATCTCCAAAGATCTCCCTATCCATCTTTACCCTTGCTTGATAACATGTTGAAAACTACATTAATTAAAGGGATGAAAGAACAATGGGTTGAAACACTAAACATTATGGGTAAAGGTGACATATATCAAGAAAATTTTGTTGACATCATTGATTTGTGTATCAGGTGTTCAAGAGGCAGCACAAGACTAAAACCAGCAAAACGAGATATGATCGCAAGGGATAACAAAATCTCTGGGGCGAGTATAACTCGTGCAGAAATTGGTAACTTGTTAGAGGATTTCAAAACTGACATTCTAGGGACTCTGACAATGCAGTTGGACATTATGCAAGCCAAACAAAAGCAAGCAAAAGCAGAACAAAATCTGGTGATATTCTGTCCTAGATGTAGAAAGAAGCATAGCCACAAAGAGTGCCCGTTGGATACAGTCCAAGTCTGCGTCATCTGCATGAAAGATCACTCCACAGAAAGCTACCCCTCACTTCCAGGATTGAAAGCAGTCTACAAGGAAGTAGAAGAAGAACCAGAACTGGTATATCTACTAAACTAGCGCCGCCAGTGGCAGTCGCGACAAACAGGTATGCCTATTCATCCATCCTCTTCTTTTCAGTCTCCTCAATATAACACTCAACAATATAATGGAATGTGGCAAAATCAACCACCTTTCCCTAGCTGGCCACAACAATCATTCCCCATGCCCCCACGGCCAAATCAAACCAATTGGCCTAATTTCCCTTATTGTCCACCATTTTGGAAAAATAATGCATATTCATCCCAATGGTCACCCTCCACCTCACAGAGTCAAAATTGGCAGCCGAACGGGCAAAGACCCACAAATCAGCCAAGAGGAACGATCCCCCTATCTCAACCCACACTGCCAACACCATATACATTGCAAAAAAACCCCCATACTAACTTAAGACCGCAGCTCCCAACCCAACCCAACCCTAACCCCAGCAACAGACCGGTTCAATCTGTGCAAATAATTGAAGGACTAGAACCAGAAACTGAGTTAAGGGAGTGCAACAACCTTCAATTAAGATCTAGGCGCATAATAGAGGGGGATAAAACTGTTCAAATTGAAAATTCGTTACCTATAGAACAAACATCACAAGAAGAGAATTTGGTTAGACAACAAACTCATGAACAAGCAACCACCTCTTCTACACCATTCCCAGAACGACTAATTATTCCTTGCCCAATTGAATACCCTGATTTTGATATTCTGGGAGAATTGAGAAATTCGCGTATAAAAATACTACTCCTCCAGGCTATCCAAGACATCCCACTTTACGCAAAAACCATCAAATAACTATGTATGAAGAAGCCAAAGAGGAAAATAACAAATATATAACTGTCCATGTAGTCAATACCTTATCTGACTTACTATCAGGAAGAGAAGCACCTGTAAAATATGAGGACCTAGGAAATCCCATAGTCACAGTGCAAATCAATGGATGCTCCTTGCCAAATGCTTTAGTTGATTTAGGAGCTGCAATCAATATTCTAACAACCACCACTTGTCAAAAGCTTGGCATTACATCATTAGATCCAACCACAACCTTATTAGAGTTGGATGACCGATCAGTAGTCAGACCAGAAGGTACATTACATGATATAATGGTGTATGTAGACTCTTGGGAATACCTTGTGGACTTCCTAATCTTCAATCCTAGAAACTGACTGGATGGACACCCTTTAATTTTAGGTAGACCTTGGCTAGCAACTGTGGATGCTTACATCAGTTGTCGACAAGGCAGCATGACGATAGCAAGAGGGATCAATGTAAAGAATTTAGCCTTATACCCTCCAGCCCAGCGAAGCTTAACAATAATCAAAACAAAAAAAACAACATGTATCATACCTAACCGAAAACATTAGATCACCACTAACCATAGAAGATGCTCTTGGATTTAAAGATCAAACAGAAGATGACATCATTCATTCCTACATTAACCAATCAGAAACCAAACCCCATTTACAATGTCACATGATTGAGACAACATTTGATAATGAAGTAGAAGAAGATCCCCTAAAAGATACTTATGATCAATCAATACCAAACACCTCTGTTTATAATAGCAAAACCATATAGATTGAGCAAGAAAAACTTTGAACATTAACAAAAACCTGATCATTGAACAAGAAGACAAGCTGGTACAACTACTGACAAAATATAAGGAAGCCTTTGCATGGGATTACCCGGACATGAAAGGAATTGATCCCCAGTTGTGTATACACCACATCTATATAGAAAAGGATGCTAGACCTGTTCACCAACCCCAACGGAGATTAAACCCTCATCTTAAGGATATTGTGAAAGTTGAATTGCTGAAACCTTTAGATGTAAATTTTATTTACCCAATAATTGACAGCAAGTGGGTCTCTCCATTAGTAGTGGTGCCAAAGAAGAATGGAAAGTGGCGGATATGTGCAGACTATAGAGAATTGAACAAAGCAGCCTAGAAAGACCACTTCCCCCTTCCATTCATTGATCAGGTATTAGACGCATTAGCAGGAAAGAAATTATTTTCTTTCTTAGATGGATTCAGAGGATACAATCAGTTTCAGATTGTCCCTGAAGATCAAGATAAAACTACATTTACTTGCCCTTGGGGAACATTTTCTTACAGGGTCTTACCCTTTGGACTATGCAATGCACCAGCCACATTTTAGAGGGCTATCCTCAGCATTTTTTCAGATTTAATAAATGAAGGGCTCGAAGTATATATGGATGACTTCACACCTTATGGGGATGACTTTGAGCCAGCATTACAAACATTAGAAAAAGTGTTGCAAAGATGCATTTCTATCAGCTCTATTTGAGCCACGAAAAGTGTCATATGATGATGGCCGAGGGACTCATCTTAGGTCATTATATTTCAGCAACTGGAATACAGGTAGATCAGGCTAAAATTCAAATAATTTTGTTAATACCGACTCCTACCACACAAACAGAGGTACGCAGTTTTTCAGGATTTTCCGGTTATTATAGAAGATTTATAAAACATTTTTCTCAGATTGTGGCACCTTTATATGCACTAATAGGGAATATTGACTTTATTTGGACAGACAAGAGTGACTGTGCTTTTGAGGATCTAAAAAAGCTTGTATCAACAGCCCCAGTGCTAAGGGGCCCACACTGGGATTTTCCATTCCAGATTTCACCTGATGCTTTAGACACAGCAATCGGAGCAGTTCTTAGGCAGGGAGCAGATAAAAAGCCATATGCAATTTATTAGATTAGCAAAAATTTATCTCTTGCTGAATTAAACTATATTGTGACTGAAAAATAATTTTTAGTTGTAATATATGCTATAAATAAATTTAGACATTATATAACTAGGTATCCTGTAATTTTATATACAGAGCACTCTACCTTAAAATATTTAGAAAATAAACCTGTTACAAATGGAAGAATGACAAGATGGTTGATTCTCTTGCAGGAATTTGATATCACAATTAAGGATCAACCTAGAAAAGAGAATCCTATAGCTGATTTTCTCTCACGAATGCCAAAGCCAGCGGACACAGCAGTAGTCGAAGATCAATTTCTGGATGAACATTTATTTGTTGTCATTGTTAGAACACCATGGTATGCGAACGTTGCAAATTACTTATCAGTAGGAAAATTACCCAAACATCTAACGCCTAATGAAAGAAAACAGATAGTGCAGCACAGTACCCGATTCTCTTGGATTGGGGGCTACTTATTTCATACAGGGGCAGATATGCACATCAGAAGATGCGTCCGAGAAGATGAAGTATTTGATATTCTAAAAGCATGCCACGGTGGTTTGTGTGGTGGACATTTTACAGACTGGCGGACCGGTCACAAAGTTTTACAAACAAGCTATTACTAGCCCACTATTTTTAAAGATGCTAAAAAATTTGTTCAAGCCTATGATAGCTGCCAAAGGGCGGGACGTTGTGGAAAATCTAATGAGATGCCTCTGAACCCGCAGTTAGTAATCGAGCCATTTGAGCGATGGGCGCTCGATTTTATTGGTCCTATTAACCCATCATCAAATCAAAAAACATACATACTGGTTGCAACAGAGTATGTTACTAAATGGGTTGAAGCAGAGGTGCTGCCAAGAGCTAGAGAAGATTCAGTAATACATTTTCTTTTCCAATTATTTGTGTGATATGGCTTCCTGGGAGATATAATTACAAATGGAGGACTGTAATTTGTAGGTAATAAGATTGCTTCAACATTAAAAAATTACCACATTCTGCACAAAATTACAACTCCATACCACCCACAGGCAAATGGCCAAGTAGAAAACACTAATAAGGTAATTGAGGCAATACTTACAAAAACAATTGCATCACACAAACATGACTGGGCTTTAAGATTTCCCGAAGCCTTGTGGGCATACCGAACAACATGGAGAAACACCACGGGATATTCACCATATCAATTATTATTTAGAAAAGAACCCATCTTCCCAATCAAATTCGAGACTCAAACATTAAGAACAGTGCAAGAGGTGGGTTTGAATTTAAACAAAGCCCAGATCAATAGATTACAGCAAATCATGGTTTAGATGAAATCAAGCTCTCAGCTCTTCAACATAGTACATTAATCCAACAGCAAAGAGAAAAATGGCATGACGCCCTTATCAAAAAGAAAATCTTCCACGAAGGAGATTAGCACTCCTATATGATTCCAGGTTCCATGATTTTCCCGGAAGACTCTAGACCAGATGGGTAGGACCTTATGAGATATAGAAAGTGCATGACAATGGCACCATTACATTGACAACCATTGATGGATCGGGACATTCTTTCAAAGTGAATGGTCATCAAGTGCCACTTTATCACAAACTGCTTACCAGGGAATCCTTTTACCAACAATTACGGGAAGATTCCACTATGAAAATTCTCGCTGAGGAAGATAACGCCTCCTCAGCATTAATTCATTGAACCATTCTTTTGTTTTTGAATTTTGTATATAAATTTTTCTCTTTAAATTTGCTTGTATAAATTTTTCTTTGTACAGATTTTAGTGCTCTTCCATTTAAGGAACAGTTGTTGTTCCTCTTTAGGAACAGCAGCCATTCCATTTAAGGAATAGCATATGTTTTTTAGTCAATTTTCATGTTGTTCCTCTTAAGGAATAGCTGTTGTTCCTCTTAAGGAATAGCTGTTGTTCCTCTTAAGGAACAGCAGTCGTTCCTCTTAATGAATAGCACTTTAGCGTGTTTCTATTTTTGTTGTTCCTCTTAAGGAACAGTTGTTGTTCCTCTTCAGGAACAGTTGTTGTTCCTCTTAAGGAATAGTTGTTGTTCCTCTTAAGGAATAGCAATCGTTCCTCTTAAGGAAAAACACTTTAGCGTGTTTCTATTTTTGTTGTTCCTCTTAAGGAACAGTTGATGTTCCTCTTAAGGAATAGCAGTCGTTCCTCTTAAGGAATAGCACTTTAGCATGTTTCTATTTTTGTTGTTCCTCTTAAGGAATAGCAACTGTTCCTCTTAAGGAACAGCACTTTCACGACTTTTTATTTTTGTTGTTCCTCTTAAAGAACAATTGTTGTTCCTCTTAAGGAACAATTGTTGTTCCTCTTAAGGAACAGCAGCCGTTCCTCTTAAGGAACAACACTTTTGCGTGTTTCTACTTTTGTTGTTCCTCTTAAGGAACATCAGCCATCCCTCTTAAGGAACAGCAACTCTGCGTGTTCATATTTTGTTGTTCCTTTAAGTAACAGCAGCCATCCCTCTTAAGGAACAACAACTCTGCGTGTTCATATTTTGTTGTTCCTCTTAAGGAACAGCAGCCTTGCGTGCTCATATATTTGTTGCTCCTCTTAAGGAATAGTTGTTGTTCCTTTTAAGGAACAGCAGTCATTCCATTTAAGGAATAGCAATATCGCCTGCTTACATTTGCGTTGTTCCTCTTAAGGAATAGCTATCGTTCCTCTTAAGGAATAGTTGTCGTTCCTTTTTAAAGGAACAGCAGTTTCGTTATTTTTTTTACTTTCTGTCGTTCCTTCTAAGGAACAGCAATTTTGATTTGGAGTGTTTTTATGTTGTTCCACCAAAGGATTAGCACTTTAGCTTGCATTTGTTTTCCTTGTTGTTCCTCTTAAGGAACAGTTGTTGTTCCTCTTAAGGAATGGCTACTGTTCCTCTTAAGGAACAGTAATTTCGTGTGCCATTTTTTTATCTTTCTGTCGTTCTCTTAAGGAACAGTAATTTTGCATGCAGCTGTCTTTTTGTTGTTCCTCTTAAGGAACAGCACTTTTTTTTAGTGCATTTTTGTTGTTTCTCTTAAAGAACAGCATTTTTTGAGAGTTTTTGTGAATAATGTTTCACTTTTCATGATCCTTTCAAGGCAAAGATACAAATACATGCAGGGACACAAAAATTAGAGGTTACTTAAATAAGAAAATCAAAGAAAAATTATCATCTTTAATGATATTTCTTTGTATTGATAAGAAAAAGGAAAGGACACAACTATCTATATCACTTTGTTGTCCTTATTTTCACTAGAACTAAAATTGATTGACTACTTATATCATGTTGGTTCTTCCCTAATTTTCATAATTCTCTTTGATTATTATTATTGAATAAGAATAAGGGCATATTTTCTTCTATTGATATGTTCAGACTTCTTCCACCATCCCTACTCTTAAGGAGTGTTCAGCCATCCTCTATATATAAATAGGAAGTGCTATATAAAAGAAAAGAAAAAGAAAGAAAAATATATATATGATTACTAACAATTCTATGGTTTGTCAGATGAAGGATAGGGGGTCTCATCAAGAGTCAGCCTACCATGATCATAAGGAAGCAATGAAGTGGCATCCCCACTATGGCCACCACACCATGGATATGATCCAATGGACACATCAAAAAATAAAAATTCCTTGGAACAGGAGGTCTCATCACGAGCCAGCCTATCCACCTTTCACTCCTTCCCAGTGAATGGCATTGTGATCCATCTAGTTACCCAGCCAGCACAATGGCCTCCATTTTGACATCACAAGGCACTTTCCTAGGCATACATAGAGGATTATGGTTCCAAAGGGTGAAAAAGCAACTTTGTCAAGGTTATAAACACATGTGGGCAACAGAGTTCTGTTGATGGTATTAGAGTCATACTTTTCAACATCAATAGTAATTATAAACCCTTTTCTTATTTCTTTATCCTTATTTCAAATGAGATTATGCTCCAAATCCCTTTTGAACCTTTTATGCATGAAATATCATTTAAGAAGTCAATCATAATGGTTTAAGTGGAATAATGGATGCATAGCATCTTACCTACATCAGCTATTGATGCAGGAGCATCAAGCCCGTTTTTCGTTTGTAAATATAGAATAAAGAGGGGGTGTGATTATTTTGAATATTTTGTTATTTTTAATAAAATAGGGAGTGTTTTTAGGCATAAAAGCAATAGATGGGGATAAGGAAGGCTTTTCTATTTTAGAACAGGGAAAAAGCCTCAAGATGCTTTTTACCCTGTGTATGCATTGCATGTAGACACTTAGAGCTTTTAGTTGGGTGATTCTAGATCATGATTAGTTTTTATAAATTAGGAATGCTGAGGCATAGAAGAAAGAGAGAGATAGAGTGAGGGAGAAGGAGTGAGAATGAAGAATGAGAGGCCATGAATAGGCCATGTATTCTCTTGTAAATATTTTATTTTTTTCTGAATATTATGTGCATTCTTGTTGTGTGGATTTTCAGTTTTATATATTGTGTAAGGCCCTATGGTTAGTTTTAAGTTTATGTGCATGAATGCAAAATATCCTGGGTTTTGCGGGTTGCGGCCTACATCAGGTGGTATCAGAGCAGTAAAAGATTCTGCGGAACGAGGAACGAGGTACAGTTGTGTTAAAGATGGAGAGTTTATGGTCTTGCTATTGTGCAGATGGCGGCAGCGGAAGGTGAGAAGATTTGTAGCAACCTAGAGAAGGATGCCAAAAGACCGAGTGCGGGAGGGCTTGGTGAGGTATCGTGTAACAGAGGAGGCTGTTACTGTAGAGGTTGGTTGCAGCTCACAGAGTTCTAGTGAAAGAATGCAGTGGATAAAAATTGATATTATGAAGACCAAAAGCATATGACCAGGAGGTCATAAATTTTTGTGCCTCAGGAGTCTGATGCAGGAGCAACCAGCAACAAAGCAAACCAGAGGATCAGAATAGAGAAAAGCTTGTTTTAAAGCAGGAAAGCGAATTTAAAGCGGATAATTTAAAGCAGATAAGATGGATACAGCTATGCACGCTTTTGGAGAGCTTTCATTGTAGAAAAACTAGGAGAAAATCTTATCAATTCTTCCTAATGCATCTTATATAAATGTAATGTGATAGGGTCAGAGATATATCTTATTTGTGAGTAAAATAGTGAGTGATCAAGATGTAGTCGATTGTGAGCTAGGTTTTAAGGCTGAAATGCCTTCGCCTGGAATGTATTTTGTTCTGTATATATATATATAAAACGTGTTCTAGTATTGTGTACGCCTACGCCTGTGTGTATGGTATAATTAAGTTAAATCTTGTGTTCAAGCTTGTTGATCCAAATATCATGTATATGTTATATGTAAATGTTTGTTAAAGACAGCATGTAGCGCAGAGGAAGATTTTGATGATGATGGAGAGATGAATGCTCTACCAGCGAAGAAATCACGAAGGAAACAGACTCCAGGATCTTGTTTTTTTAAAGAAATTGGGATTTTGGGCAACCCCCAAATTCCCATTTTCATCAGGTGGTATCAGAGCGGGAACAGTTTCCTTTGAAGGTTCAAGTGTTTTTTTTTAATTGCATGTGATGATTTTTGAGACTCATGAATATTGATTTACAGGAAGAGTGAAGAAATCTCAGCGGGAGGAAGGAGAAGGAGAAGTGAATGTGGGAGAACCTGAAGATTCAACAGAGGTTGAGTAAAGTTGCAGATGGAAGAAGCTTACAGGAGCAATAGAGGGTGCTCAAAAGGTTCCAGCAGAGGAACTATGATTACCAAAAGGCCAGATCTGGAGGAAAGGATTGGTGAGGTAAGTGGCAGCAAGAGAGCTTGTTGCGACAGAGGCTTCATGCAACGCATAGCTGAAGAACTTATGGCGATGGAGAAGGCTACTAAAATTCATAAAGGAGAGAGAAGAGGTTCAAAGAAATGCCACAAAGGTGAGATGACTGCAGGAGTTCGAGAAAGAGAGATTGCAGAAATAAAGGCACAATTACAGGTACTGGAAAAACGGTTGCAGGAGCAGGAAAAGCAGAAAGGAAAATGGATCTTTCCACTGAAGGGAAAGAGAGTGATCTGGCGACAATTGCAGAAGAGGTTGAGGCAAATTCTGGTTGCCTTGGTGAGAAAGGGACTTAGAATTCTTGTGCCAGAGATGAAATTTGAAAATCCCACATGCAGATTTGTTCAAAGGAAACTGTTGAAGGAAGCAGTGAAGACTAAAAAGACTTGCAGTTTAAAAACTAATGAGTTGTGTATGTTTGCAGGTGATGTGATTACAGGTGCTGAGGAGGATGTGCCATCTTGTGAAACTGTTATAGCACAAGAAGAAGTGCTTATCGATGCAGAAGAAGCGAATCAGTCTGAAGCGCAGATAAGGGAGGTAACAATTGATACTGTTGAACATTTTGTGCAAACTGAGAGTTTATATGCAAGTGATGAGATGGTAACAACAGAAAGTTGGGCTTGTGAAAGTATTGAAGATTGCACAGAAAGTTTCTCAAAAGAGATGACAGATTTATGGCAGGAGTTAAATGTTCTGGAGAAGAGACTAGAAGTACAGAGGATAAGAATTCAGAATATAAAGGCAGAGATGAATGAAGATGAAGAGGTTTATGAACCAGAATACAGATGCATTCTTGAAGGAGATGATGCTGAGGATGAGTGATAATCTCAAGAATGATTGGGATCAGTACATTGAAATGCTGGCAGAGGGAAATAAGGCACTAAAGCCTCATGACTTTTATTCTAACAAGTGTTTTGTGAATGCAGGTATTGGTGAAGAACATTTGACTCAGTTGAAGGGAGAAGAGGTTTTCTGTTCCAGAAGACAAGAGGGCATGGATGATTAGGTGGCAGTCAGAACAGAAACAAGCATAGAGGCAGGAAGTCAGCAGTCTGAAGACTTATTAGACAAAGAAATTGATTTAATCAGAAGAATCATGTTGAAAGGGTCTCAAAGGAAGACATCAGCAAGGAAGAGAATCAGCAGAGGTAGCAGTAAAAGAAAGACGGCAGAAGATTTTGAAAGTGCAGCTAGTGGAGCGAAGCAGCATAAAGTGTGGAGACCTGGAGAAGAAGAACAGACAAAAGCAGCGGGAAATGGAAACTTGCAGCATAAGGTGTGGGATACAGGCATACACAGATTCCAACACATGATCAAGGGGTCATGATTAATTTTAAGGTTGGATGTATGATGCAGGAGAATCAAGCCCGTTTTCATTTGTAAATATCAAATAAAGAGGGGGTGTGATTATTTTAAATATTTTGTTATTTTTAATAAAATAGGGAGTGTTTTAGGCATAAAAGAAATAGATGGGGATAAGGAAGGCTTTTCTATTTTAGAACAGGGAAAAAGATGGGAAAGCCTTCAAAGCTTTTTACCTATGTATGCATTGCATGTAGAGTTCAACTTTTAGTTGAGTTTTTAGATCGCTAAGTTTATAATTATGTAGCCTCAAAGCATCAGAAGAGGGAGTGAGAGAGAAGAGTGAGAATGAAGAATGAGAGCCTGAATAGGCCATGAATTTCTTTAAATATTTTATTTCATAATAATTATTTCAGTGATTTGTGTGCATATGTATTGTCTAGAACTTTCAGAGCTTTTTAACATTTATCAGGAATATATGATAGGTTTTACTGTGTATCAAAGGCATGGTTATATGCATAGACAATTTTAAAAGATCCTAGTTATAGCAGGCATCCCTGCATCAAAAGGTGGAAACATTACTTAATGGGGAAAGAGATAGTTATACATACTGATCATCAACCACTTCAATATCTACACTCCCAAACTAAGTTGTAGCAATCAAGACACTATAGAGGGATGGGTTTTCTACAACAGTTTCATTGAGTCATCAGATATAAAAAGGGCATAGACAATAAAGTTACAGATATGTTATCTAGACCAATTATAAACGCATCTACTATACTTAAGCATAACTCAGTATTGCATGAGAGCTACATTGAACAATATGCTCAAGATATAGATTTCAAAGATGTATATGCAACTTTAAGTCAAGGAAAACGAGTAGAAGAATTAGAATATCACATTAAGGACCAAATCTTGTATCATTGTGGGAAGCTATGCATTCCACAAACTGAAAAAGTAAAGATAATTTGAGAAGCACACACTTCTCTAATATCAGGTCACTTTGGGGTAAGTAAAACGGTTGCACAGCTGTAAATATTTTGTTATTGGCCAAAAATTAATGAGATAGTTTCTAGATATGTAAGAGGGTGTACCATGTGTGCTAAAAGCAATCCTAGTAATAGAAAACTAGGCTTGTATACTCCATTACCAGTTCCGTCTCATCCTTCAGAAAGTATTTCCATGGACTTTATTGGAGGACTGCCTAAATCTAGAAAAGGTCATGACTATTTATATGTTGTTGTGGATAGGTTCAGCCAAATGTGTACTTTGATACCTTGTAATAAACAGATTACAACTAAACAAAATGCAAAGGTATTCTTTCAGCATGTATGGGTTCATTTTGGATTACCCACTTCCATTGTATCTGATCGAGACACTCGATTTGTTGGGAAATTTTGGTCGAGTCTGTGGGAACTAATGGACACCAAACTGAAGAAAAGCACAACCTTTCGTCCACAGATAAATGGTCAAACAGAAGTGGTCAACAAGACAGTGATCCAGTTGCTCAGAGGCTGTTGCAGCAAGCATCCCAAACTTTGGGATGAACATTTGTGTTATGTGTAGCATGATTACAACCAAGCAAAACATTCTTCTACATAAAGATCTCCTTTTGAGACCTATTTGGGTTTCGCACCAAGGTCTCCCTTCGATTTTGTCTTTGGTAAAGACATAGAAATTGATGGACACAGTGATGTGGACAAGGCAGCCAAGTTCATTGAACAAATCTAGGAGATTCACCAGGAAGTATAGGAACGACTAGAAAAGAGCCGAGCCAAATACAAGGCAAGGCATGACAAGCATCCGGTGGAGCATAGTTTCCAAGTTGGTGATCAAGTCTGGTTATATATCAACAAAGACAGAATGCAAGGTGAAGGTAAAAAGTTAAAGCCAATAAGATATGGACCTTTCAAGATACTTGAGAAAATTGGAGACAGTGCTTTTTGCCTTGATTTACCAGCTTACATGCACATCTACGCAGTCATTAATGCAGACAACTTGAGATTATTTGAACCTTCATTAATTGAAGATCCTGAAGAGCAGAGTTAATTGCCTTCTATTGATGATCTATTACCTTAATATCTCAATGAATTGTAGGAAGACACAGCTGTGGACGAGAAGGTGAGGATGATGCATAGGGGAGATGTTAAGTACCTCAGGATTGGACTCAAGGGTTCAAAGCCAAGCAATGCAAAATGCATAGAGATTGAACAAGTGAGATAGCTATACCCTCACTTAGTCAATGCTTGAAAACCAACTTTTGGTGGTCCAAAAGTTTTTTCACTGGGAAGGCCGTGATCCGAATTGGATCCTCAAACACTCTTATAGTTTCTTGAACTTTGTAAAACTCATTTCAAAGTGCTATGGATACCGAGCTTATCAGAATTAACCTCTGAACAATGGAAATTTGTGGTCAGCACAGAGCAACAAGGACCCTCGGTCAAAGCACGCAGAATGTTGACCCATGGTAACCATGCACTGGCACAAATTGGCAAACGAGAGGTGAAATCCAAAAGCAGAGGCAGTTTCTAATACACAATTAGTGCTAAAGCACTAATAGCATATCGCAAGGTGTCCGACTCAGTGAAGGAAAGCCTCGAGTGCTTGGCCAGGGGAAAAGCATAGAACTGCACAGAAATCGATGATTCTATTAGAAGGTAGGCCCCGTGCTAAAATCAGCAGGATATCGGAAGGCCCTCAAACGATAAGTGGGTTTAGCCGAGTCCCATGCGATTCCATATAATGGGTGACACATGTCCAGTGGATGAGAGAGAAAACTGCTCTCATTGTGCGAGTAAAGGGCATGCTACTTACCCATGTGATATGGATGGAGACCGTAGGATTTGGAGGCCCCAGATCAATGGAGGAGAAGAAAGCCAATGGATGACTAGATTGAATAGGGAAATAGGCTGAGGTGGATAAGATTTGAGATCCAGCATGACCGATGAGTTGGCAAAGGGAACAGTTTCGCGGGCGATCTTGGAGCAACAAAAATAATGACCATTCAAAGAGAACTGACACTAAGTTCGCAAGGAAATAGGTGACCACCTCTCTGTGAAGCGTTATAGTGATGATGACACAGAGCAGGGGAATTCCAGTGGACAAAGGTAGGAAATGCAGAGAGGAGGGAAGCAGAAACAAATAGTCAGGGAGCAGATTGGCTTTAAGCCACAAACACATAGAGAAAGCAAGAGGAGAATATGCAGAAAAAGAGAGCAAAGAGAGAGAGAAGCAGAAATTGTAGAGAACAGAGAAGTTGAGCTGACCTGCAGAGCAAAGGCAACATCGAGCAGACAGAGATAGAGACAGAGTCCAAGAGTCTGTTAACTCCAGAGAGGGCTTGAGAGGTTCAAGCAAATCCTTTGTGTATACCTATCAGGTATTGAGCACCAAATAGGACTCATACCACGAAGACTATTTGAGGTCAAGTTTCAGTAAGGGGAGTCTGTATACTCTAGAGACTTGGGGGATCCAAGTATAGCCCTACTAATCATTATCTATTAAGTGAGACTCAATTTGATCTCACTGTTGTAAAACTCTGCTTTTTAAGACACAATAGAAAGGGCACCACTGAAGGTTGGACTAGGAGACGTTGCCCAGGAGGATTAGGTGAGCTCCTTATTAAATTTTTTGTGTTTATGTGTTTGCTTGCTGTGTTCTCTTACTGTTTCAGTTTCTGTGTATTTCCCAATCTTATCGATTCATTGCATAAAATAACATAAACACCCCCTAGCACATAAGTCTGTAATACCGTCATTAATTAATTGAGATCATTTATGAGTGATTTCAGATCAGTCAGCTAGTACATGTTAGCAGTGTCATGCTGAGCTATGTCGTAGGTTGTCTCTACCACATCACTATTATGGACCAAACTTGTTGTAATCAAATGTAATGTAATGTGAAAGTCTAAGAGATGCACATATGATGTTGAAGAGTCATGTAAGTCGAAAAAGTAATAGGAAGTCAAACAGTCATGAGGGAAGTCAAAGAGTCACAAGGGTGAAGTATCCCCCTTGGCTATATATACCCCCCTATTATATGAGCAAAGGGATTTTCACCTTGGCTCCTCCCACATAGCCCTGATATTCTATAGTATGTTATTTGAGGAGCGAGGAGTGGCTCCAATCTCCCACTACTGGGGCTAGTGATGTATGGTTCAGAGACATGTCTTGGACCTTTTTCTTAATTCAAAATCCTATCTCAAGCGAGCACGTTTTCACAGATGTTTTCTATCCATTTGTAAGACTATTCTTCAAAAGTTTGTAATGCATGTTTGCATAACCTGTATTAATATAGTTGAACTACTTTGGTTATTTTAGTACTTACATTGTTGAAGATGTGTTGTATTTATTATCACTATTTTCTCACCTATGTGGACTACTCCACCATACATTAGACAAACCATTATTGTTTTGCTTGGTTGTAATGACTGTCACCCCCGTGTGGAATACCACGCTAGATGGTGTATGTGCTTTCCCTTACACTTTGGTTTTAACGACTGTCACATCCGATGTGGAATATTCCGCTAAATACTAGACATACCCTTTTTGTTTTCTCATGTGTCTCTCCCTGGGTAGTAGCACTACCTCTTATCAAGAGGCTCACTTTTACTCTCTCCCTTACAGTAAGAGAACCTAGACCCAAAGTTACATGACGTACTCACCAGGCACACTCACATGGCTTTCTTGAAGTTACAAGCATAACACTCACAAGTGTTGAATAGTAAGAGCTAAGGCAAATATCTAAGACAATGGTAACTAGGTCATCGTATCGAATGGGACTCCTACACCAAACAATGTGATGTCTAGTTCGGAATTCATACCGGAGAGATCCCCTTAATGTTGGTGGGTCCAACACCATCAATAGTATCATATTATTAAATTTGTGTTATTTTCCTCCAAGTCACATCTTTGACTGGTTGATTCTTCCATTTAACCAAGCATTGAAAATACTCTTTATTCTTGTCCCTTTTAGCCACCCTTTTATCGATGATTGGATCAATCTACTTTGCCGTTGCTGAAGGTAGCTACTTCTCCCATTAAAATTTATCACTAATAGGTGCATTTTTGGGAACATTTATTGGTTCTTCAAAGGGGTATAAATCTGAAACATTAGATATTGGTGATATGCCAAAGCTTTTAGGTAGATCTATTTCATAAGCATTCAAGGAAAATTTCCTCAAAATTTTGCATGGTCTGATATCTTTTAGTTTTAACTTATTGTATTCCCCTTTAGGAAATATTTCTTTTAGAACATATGCCATAACCAAGTCCCCAACTTCAAAATCCAATTGTCTTCTTTTGGAATATACTCTTAATTTATACTTTTTGCTGCTTTCTTGTAATTCTTGCTTGACTTGGTCCTATATTTCCTGCATACGAGCTGAAAAATATTCACCATATGCAATTCTAAATTATTCTTTTCCAATATTCCTTAACTCATAAATTCCTCTTAGATGTATTCCATAAACAATTTGGAATGGATTTAACATTTTGCTTCTATTAGGTGAGTTTTATATGAAAATTTTTCCTGAGAAAGTACCCGATCCCATTGCTTGGGATGTCCACTTACCATACTCATCAAGATATTTCGAAGTCTTCTATTTACCACCTTTTTATGACCATCAACCTGGGATAATATGATGAACTAAAGCTGATATTGGTTCCTAATGTTTTACATAAAGTTCTCCAAAAATGGCCCACAAACCTTGTGTCTCTGTCAGAAACAATACTTGTAGGTAATCCATGCAGTCTAACTATTTCATTCAAGAACAAGTTTTCTATGTTAGTTGCATCATTTGTCTCTTCATGGGTTATAAAGTGTGTCATTTTTTACAATCTATCAACAATAATAAATATTGAGTCACTTCCTTTTTCGGTTTTCGACAATCGTAGTACAAAATCATGCTTAGAAAGTCTAATGGTCGATTTGGTATTGGTAAGGGTTGATATAATGCAGTGTTCTGACTTCTTCCTTTCGCATATTGACATATCTCACATCTTTCAACAAATATTCTTAATCTACTTTCATGCACAACCAATAGTAGAATTCTTATGACTGTGCTAGAGTTTTATATTTCCCAAAATGGCCTACTAAGCCTCCACTATGTTTTTCTTCTAACATATTTTCTCTCATCAAACATCTTGGAATGCATAACTGAATTCCTTTGAACATAATTCCTTCTTGTATCATGTAATCTAATAATGGAGTTATATCTTTACTTATAGGATTTTCACAAGCTGCATAAGCTTCTTTGAAATCTAGATCATCTTTATACATGTCTTTTAGCTAATCAAATCCCAAGAAATTCACGTGGAATTCTTGCAAAATTAAAATGCCCACTTTTATGTTTGATAACAAACGTAAAATTTTGTAAGAACTCAATCCATTTAATATGTCTTTGACTCAATTTGGTTTAATTGTTGATATATTCTAAAGAATGATTATCTATGTAAAGGGTTAGATATTTTGGCATAAGATAATGTCTCCATTGTTTTAAAGTTTGTATGATGGAATAAAATTATTTATCATAAGAAGATTATTTTTTCTTGGATTCATTGATTTTTTCACTATAGTAGGTGAATCGTCTTCCTTCTCGACTTAGAACAACTCCTATTGTAGTTCCAATGGCGTTGATCTGAACCTAAAACAACTTGTTGGAATATGGCAATGATAATATAAGTGATTTTGTAATCTTTTTCTTTAATAATTTTAAACTTTTATTAGCTTCTTATGTCCAATGGAATCATTTATTGCTTTCTTTGATAGTTTCTATGATTACAGAACATATACCACTAAAATTCTTGATAAAATTTCTGTGAAAACTTGCCAATGCATGAAAATTTATTACCTCTAAAATGCTTCTTGGGGTTGGCCAATTGATCATGGCCTTCACTTTCTCCTGATCGATCTTTAAGCCTTTTTGAAATCACAAAACCGAAGTACAATAATTCAGTTTTCATGAAACTACACTTCTTTAAATTGATTAACATTTTTTCTTATTGTAACTTATTCAAAACCATCTTAAGATGTCTTAAGTGATCCTCTTTTGAGTGACTGTAAAATAGGATATCATCAAAATAAACTATAACAAATTTTCTAATGAATTCTTTTAAGACCTCATTCATTAACCTCAAAGAGGTATTGGGAGCATTAGTAAGTCTGAAGGGAATTACCAACCATTGATATAAGCCACTATTATATATAATGTTGTTTTCCATTCATCACCTTCTTTGATTTTGATTTGATGATATCCACTTTTTAAATCTATTTTAGAGAAATATCCAGCATCAATTAAAAAATCTATGAGATCATCTATACGAGGCAATGGAAACCCATACCTAATTTTGGTTTTGTTGATTACTCGAGAGTTTGTACACATTCTCCATCCACCATCCTTCTTTCGATTTAACACTATTGGAACAAAACACGGACTTAAGCTTTCTCAGATGAGACACTTATACAATAATTCCTGCACTTGATTTTTTATCTCTTCATTCTCCCTTAGATTCATTCTATAGGTTGCTTGGTTTGGAAGGTTGGAACCTAGAATGAGATCAATATTATGCATGATACTTCTAATGGGAGGAAACTTATGAGGCAAGTCATATAACACAATATCAATGAATGCATTCAACATAATTTTAAGTTCTTCTGGAATACCATTCGAATTTGTTCCATGAGGACTACCTTTGACTTACTGATCAAAGAAAAATGTATCTCCTCATATTTAATGTCTTGAAGGAATTCTTTTCCACTAAGTAACATTACCCTGGATTGGTCTTCTTCTGATGCTTTTTCATCCTTCAAAGGAAAGAGTACACGCTATTCTCTATCATTTTCAAAAGTATAAGTGTTTCTCCTTCCATCGTGTATTTCTTTCCTATCATATTTCCAAGGTCTTCCAAGAATAATATGACACACATCCATAGGAATAACATCACAAAGAAATCTATCTTTATAGAATCTTATCTGAAACTCCACTTCACATTACTCATTAATTAGTATCTGATATCCCTTGTGCATCCATGAGACTTTTTAGGGAGTAGGATGTTTATTTTTCCTTAAATTTAACTTTTCTACCATTTGTTTGGATACTATATCATCAGTACTCCTACTATCACTAATGACTTTAAAGCATTTTCCTCCTGATTTACAGACAATTTTGAACATTTTTTTTCCTTTATCTAGGTTCCTTGACTTCTTTAAGAGAATTTAATAAAGCTCTTTGAATCATTTATGATTCATCAGTTTCAGGTGCATTTGCATGTGTAGAGCATTTTACACTTTTTGTATCAGTTTGTGCCATATGTATGCTACCTTGAGTAGAAGATATTTCTAGACATTTATCATATTTATGGCCAACTTTATTACATGTATAATATCTTACCACAAAATATCTACCTCTTCCTCTTTGATATGGTCTTCGTCCTTTGAAATATCCTCTCGATGATTATTTTGCCTTATCTGAATTGTTTTCACCTTCTTTGTGAATGGTAAATCTTCCACTTGAATATCCTTTGTTTGATTGACCTCTACTTGGTGG
>APFE031160842.1:3117-42969 GCA_000404065.3 Pinus taeda
AGACCATGATCCATATGTCTAAAAATAGACTTTGTGCCAAAAATAGCCTGCGGGCCCACTTAGTGAAGGCGACTTCTTTTCACTAAGCTCCATCATCTTGTTGCATTTTCAACATTGTTATTCGTTTCAAAGTACATTGCATTGCATGGATGTAGTCACATTCGCTTATACCTAATTTCTCAAGAAAACTATCAATTGTATATCACTCATCATGTTCCATATTTTCTAGTGCATTAAATATCATCCTTTTATTCACTTATATTCTTGCATTGTCAAATTCCATAGGTTACGTATTTTCGTTTTTCGCATTGGTGGAATTGGAAAATTGAACCCATAATGCATATGCTTTCCTTTCCTACAAGTTTTGGTATGACGATGAGGTTGAATAGTTTTATATTTTTAGTTAGTTTACGCGAATCACAACACAAGTACTTGTCAAATAAATTTTCAATTTAAATTTTTGTACTTGTTCCATAGATAGGAGCATCTTTTATCCATAGAAATCCATGTTCATGTTGGCTTCCCCAATTTTGGAATCCTATTACAAAGAAATAGTCAACGACATCACCAAAGTACTTGGATTCATGTAAAATTAATTGGTGTAGAGAATTCATTCCAGTTCTATTGTATCACAAGAAAGTAACAAGGTTATTTCTAAAAAAGGTATCAATATCATTTTCCTCTACTTCATTTTTAGTTGACGTTTTTTTCTCTTGATTTATTTGTTTCAAAGCCTTTACTAAAGGATACTAGATATGTTCAACACTTCTAAACGAAACAAAAATAGTTGGTGGATCCAATTTTAAGATAATTGCATATAAGTTCTTGCGCAAATGCAAAAAATAGTTTGATGATCTCTGTATTCATCTAAGATCCATATACCTAATGTTCGCCGCTAGAATTCATTCAAGTTTTCTTTTGTTCTAACATATTTAACTATTATATTTTTTTGTTTTCTTGTTCAAATCGAAATACAATTGAACAGTTGAATGAGGATAATTCACACTATTTTGTAAAACAAATTCATTTTATGATACACAAAATAATGATCTTGACGTAAAACTTCCCATCGAGAAATATCATGGTAAGTAAAGTTTTTTGTAACACTGTTTGATCACTTTTTCATGTAGAACAATGTCGGAAAGCCTATCTCTGAATATGCCCAAAGGCCTATAGCCTTCACTAGGAGCAATGCTTATTTGATTATTACAAAGATTGTAAATACTATACGAATCACTAAATCCATGTAATAGTGTTTATGTGACTGCCTCTTCATCATAACCATCATTATCACCGTTTCTTTTTGTATCTGTCTCACATGCTTATGCATCCTTGTTTTGATCAAAGACTTCTTTTTAGTCTTCGTTTATTATGACTTTATCTAGTTTATAAAGCAGAGTTTTACACAATCGTTTTAATTCCTTTATGAATTTATGAACACATATTCACCCAATAGAAAATATGCTTTTAAACACTAAACTTCTTTTAATTTCCACAACCATAAGTTCAGTTATTACTCCACTAGTCAATGCCAATTGTGGTTTTCTAAAATGTTGCCCAAATTCTCATATCTACAAAAATGGTAATATTAGTGATCTATTAGTATTTATTCCAATTCATAAAGCTATTTCACTATGTATATTTTTTTATTCCACCTAATCCACTTTGGAACTACAAATTTGATAGTTTTGTCATTGTCTAATAATTTTTTTAATTCTTTGCATACACTTATTTTTGGACACATCAGCCAATTATTTTTTTATGACATCTTTTTTAAACCAAGTTTGATTGAACATTGCACAATCATAAATAGGATCATCTTGTATTTTTTTTAAATTGGTCGTTGTTTCGAATGTATAATCGAACATCTGCAACGATTCCTTATGCTTATTTGAAAATATCGTATTCTGCCTTGATTTTGGTTGTTGTGATGGTTTTGTAATTATACTTGTTTCAACAACATCATTGTTTCTTATATATTTTTTGAGTTGATGCAATGACAAATGTGATCTCTTATTTCCATTGATAAGATCTGTATTAAGTTCCATTGTATCATCTTCTATATTGATGTTTTAAATCTATTCACATTATGCCCATATGTTTTTTAGAGATTTCTTCTACATATTGCTTTTCCTTGGATACTTCAATATCACGTAAAATGTTTTTTCCTCTTTCTATTTCTTTCAAAGATTCATAATGCAAATGACTAATATTCATACAAAAATTTGATCACTTCCATGGTTTTCTAGCTAGACTTGTTTCAACAACATCCTTATTTCTTATATGTTTTTTGAGTTGATGCAATGATAACCACGATCTCTTATTTGCACTAGTAAGCTATGCATCAAGTTCTATGATATCTTCATCTATGTTCATGTTTTTAAATCCATTCACATTATCCCCATTATGTTTTGATAAGATTCTTCTATATATTTCTCTTCATTAACTGCTTCAACACCACATAAAATATTTTTCTCTTGTACTATTTCTTTCATAGGTTCATAATGCAAATGATTTATGTTCATTCAAAATTGTATAACATGCAATACCATTGGGTCTTTCTTGAATTAGAAAAAATCAACTATAATAGTTAACGTATGAACAAACCATATGTATATAGTTGTATTCAAGATATAACATATCTAATCATAAAAAAAATGCCACCATTTATCTTCCCTTTTTCATATGGCATTGCCAATTATATAACTTATCCTTGCCAATTTATTATTCGAGGGAATTGTATAATTGCATTTCGTTCATGTATTTTCTATGCACTTAAATGTAAATGAATCATTATGCATGATTGCACTGCAAAAATTATGTGCAATTATGCACCATAAACATGAGACATCATATTCATTTTGTGTGAATTGACACATTGTTTCAAAACAAATTTCACCGTAAATACTCTTGAACCCGAAAAAACTCTCAAACTTACGTCTCCTCATGATTTCCTCTATTTGCATCCATTTATGTTATGTTTCTTCGTACTTTGTAATATTCATTATATGTTCATTATCAATTCGTGTTAAACATTTTTTCTTGCACAAAAGTGGTTCAAATGTCCAACAATTGGATTTTCTTCATCGAACACTATGTCATAATTTTCTTCGCATAAATTTGAATTAAAATACAAATAGATTTTTACTTGTATTTAACCAAAGTCTTATCAGAAATTTTAGCCAATTCGATAAGCAATGTATACAAAATATGTCCCCCCCCATAGTCCTCATTCTTCCACAATCATAGAAGTTAAAGCTGATTTTGTCATCCTTTCCAAATAAACATTTGGGCTATTCATACCATAAAATCTCTATCAATCCATCTATGTTAAATTCATGTTTATAAGGTAATATTGCTTCAGCGTTCCATCCATCTAAACAATTTATAAAGTTTTCTATCATTCCTTCTCGTAATTCTATTGACGTGTATCTAAAATGCAATAGAATTAACATATCATCAAATAGGAAATATCCTACAACATATGCAAAGTTGTTTAAATGAAATAGATTATGATGGCTTAGAATTGCATCCATACACTCTCTTTTTATAGCAAACAAATGCTTTTCCATTGATGCCTTAACAATCATGCTCCAAACATGTTCTAAATTCACTATGAGTTATCACTCCACGATAATCACAACATAAAGAACACCCAAGGACATGAACAACACAATATGGTTATACATGATAAAACCATAATATAACAAATAATATACACATTAATAACATATGGATATATCCACATCGATGATGCAAATTACTTGGAAAACAATGGTAAAACTTTCTATAACAACCATATTTGGAAGTTAATTGTAACAAACTAAGCCATGGATCAAGTCAACCTCGCTTACTCTTATGGATATTATGGAAACGCTCTAAGGACTCGCATTCAAAACAAAGGAACCACAATGTACCTAATAAAGATATTGTAGGATCTATCCCTGTCTTCAAAAACAGATTCCCTGCATATTTCTTACACTAACAAGCAAAGTGCACAACACTTTCTGACAACTAGCAAAACAACAACCTAGTAGAGCATGTAAAAAGGCACTTCCAAGAAAAACACTCATAACAACCCCCCTCGAAACTAATAGAATATGTGTTGGTAATGTGCATGCCAAAAAACACATGATGAACACTTGGCCAATACAACTATGGACATGCTATTTTTTTAAATTTCATTAGGTTCTCTATGCTAATTTGGATTTATGTTCATCCATAAATATAGTTGGATACTATATCAATTGTTCATATAATTGTTGATACATTGAGTAGATTTCGAATTTGCGCAGAAAGAAAGCTTCATAAAAATTATATTTTTTGAGTATTTGTGAATTGAACACTTATTGTCTAATATTAAATGAAATGTGTTTTTAATCCCTATGAGAAAGAAGTGTTATGCAGGAGAACAAGTGTCTAGAATAAGAAACACAATCTTTCTCCTGCAAAGTTTCACACTTCCAAATGCATTCTCCCTCAGCACAATTCTTTCAATTACTTCCCTTCTGCACAATACTATATTCAAAAACCGTACTATTCCCAGTTTTTAAACAATCAAAGCCATCAAACATAGTTTTGAAAACCACATATCGGATCACTGAAAAAGAAAAATTACCATAAATCCTTTGCATCTCGATATAAAATAAAACGAGCCCATCCTTATTTCACACCCGATATACACATAAACCAAAAATTACATGCCCCAAATTTTAATAATCCCCGGTACCCCCGAGTGAAGGGAAATGATAGTAGAGCCAACTTTTATTATGTTCATTATCAAAGTTTTGTATTTCCTTTTACTATAAAGTTCCTAACATTTTATATCTATTAATATTTTAAAGTTATGCAAAGTGCATATGTACAAAAAAATATTTCATTGTCCTTCGTGTGCACCTGTGTGTAACTGCAGCTCTACACATAGTGCTACCGAACATAGTTTTGAGAACTAGACATCAAACAACCTGCAAAGAAATTTGGCTAGAGCTCTTCTGTATCCCAATATAAAATAAAACGAGCCCAAGTCCACATAGTAGTGTGCACAGTTTATCACACACCCTTATTTCAAAAGAGCTATGTCGAGGTGGGGGCAGGGATTTATGTGAAGGTATGGACAATGTAGATAAAAGTTTCCATTTTTCTTTTTACATATCCGTTCTCCCACACAACACTTCTTCCTCACATGCATTAAAAAGGCACTTGACTTAATATTTGATAATAAACACTTAATTCACAAATTTGAAATCACACTTAGTATTTGAGAAGCTAAAATAAAATGAGCCCATGTAGACATAGTAGTGGGGGCAGTTAATCACCCACTCTTATTTCACACCTGATATATAGGTAACCCAAGCCATTTATGCCCCAAAATTTTGTAGTTCTTTTTACTATAAAGTTCAAAATAGGTTATATCTTTTAATCATTTAAAGTTATGTAGAGTCTGAAGGTGTGGAATATTTCGTTGTGCTTCATTAGTACTTGCACATAACCACAACTCCATTCTCAGAGCCATGGAACATAGATCTAAGAACCAAACATCGAACCAAAACGAAAATTACATGCCCCAAACTTCAATAAGCCTTGGTACCCCAAAGTGAAGGGAAACAAGAGCAAAGTCATCTTTTATTATTTTCATTATCAAAACTTTGTAGTTCCTTTTACTATAAAGTTTGTAACTTGTTATATGTAGTAATATTTTAAATTAATGTGAAGTATAAAGGTACAAAACAAGCTTTCATTGTGATTCATCCGCACATGTGCACAATCACACTATGCACATAGAGCCATTGAACATAGTTTTGAGAACTAAACATCAGAGCACCCACAAAACAATTTCTCCAAAGCTCTTTTGCATCCCAATATCAAATAAAATGAGACCACATCAACATAGTAGTGTTCATAGTTTATTGGCCACCTTTATTTTGAAAGAACTATGCAGGGGAGGGGAAATTATGTGAAGGTACGAACATTGCAAATAATGGTTTCCATTGTTTTCTCCACATACCTGTTCTCCCACCTATCACTTCTTCCTCACACACATTCAAAAGACACTTCATTTAATATTGGATAATAAGCACTAAATTCACATATGTGAAATCACACTTACTATTCAAGAAGCTTAGATAAAATGAGTTGACATAGCCACAATAATGTGGACAGTTAATCGCCCACTCTTATTTCACACCCGATATACACATAACCCAAATTGTTCATGCCCCAAAATTTTGTTGTTCTTTTTATAATAAAGTTTGAAAGATGTTATATGTTTTAATCATTTAAAGTTACATAGAGTTCAAAAGTGCAGAAGAATCTTTCATTATGCTTCTTCCGTACTTGCGCACAACCACACCTTCGCACTCAGATCCACTGATCATAGTTTTTAAAATCGTACATTAAGCGACCTGCAAAGAAATTTGCTAGAGCTCTACAGTTGATCATCCACCCTTAGTTCAGAGGTACAACATTGTGAATGAATTTTATTTTTTTTTTTCTCCACACGGCCATTCTCTCGCTCAACACATCTTCCTCACGCGCATTAAAAACACACTTCATTTAATATTGGATAACACGTACTTAATTCAAAATGTGAAAACGCACTTAGTATTTGAGAAGCTCAAATAAAACGAGTGATAATTAATCACTCACCCTTAAAATTTCCATGTCCTAATATTTAATAATCCAAAAAAACTAATTATTAATTAATTAACATGTAGTGTTGTATGGAGGAAGGTATGCGGGAATGTATGAAGAGGTACAAAAAGTTGTGGAACAATGTTTTGTTCCCTGATCCACATAATCATTCACATTCTCAACACTTATTCTTCACACACATTAAAAATACACTTGACTTAATATTCCATAAAAAACTATATTTAATTCACAAATAAATGTAGAGATGTAGAAAATTGCGAATGAAAGCACCACCATTCCTCTCTTGCCAAACACCAATTTCATGTTCATGTATGGGCTTAGCTTCCATCCTCTAGGGAATGCATATCCCTCGTATGTAAATTATTTGATAATCTTGTGAAAATACCATTGAGAAACAGGTTGCAGTCTCAACGTCTCCTGAACAGTTCTCCATGAGTACCTCATCATTTTAATGTCTTGCCACTCCAGAGCTTGCCCCACCTCCTTTGAACCTACTATGTCAATTTTTTTTGCATATATCAAACAAAATAGGGAAGTGATTAAAGTTAATAAATTGCATGTTCTCACATATTCTTGTACAATCCCTATAAAAGTATAGAGGTTCTTTTCCGCACTTCCCTACCTTGACATATACCCCTTCTGTGTTGAGAAATCTAGGGAGCAACAAGTGTAGGTAATATCTCTTACTTCGATAACTAATTGTGATGTATCTTCACTTTTCTTCACTAAATTATTCTTTCCATTATTATTATTAGTGTTCTATATCATCAAATAACTACCAAATCATAAATAATAATGAGACAATAGGACACAAGATATAGGTGATCATCTAGGGCCAAAACCTCTCCAACTGAGAGGAAAAACCACCAGAATCTCTCTTCTTAGAGAACTTCAATTGATGAATTACAAGACCTATGATCCTTGACTAAGACCCTCCAAGACCAAGCCATCCTTCCTTCTTGATGAGATTTCCTTACACAACTTCCAGTAACAAACTTCATCCTTCCAGTAACTTCTCTAGCAACTTTGACCCCAAAAATAGTTTTTGCAAGTTTGATCTAGAAGCTTCAACAACTTCGACCTAGAATCTTCATAGCTTCAACCTTGATGCATCTTTAGCATCTTTGATCTAGTAACTTCACAACTTCAAACTTGTAGCTCAATAGCTTTGACCTTGCACCTTCACAACTTCGACCTTGTAGCTTCACCACTTCGACATTGCATCTTCACAAATTCGAACCTGCAAATTCAAAGCTTCGACCTTATAGCTTCACAACTTCATAATTTCATCTAACTAAAATTCCATAGAAACCCTAACACGAGAGAGAGAGGCCCAAAAACTTTGATCTTCATCTTCTTCTTCTTCTACATCTTTTTCTATATTCTATCTTGCTTGAGTGAGTGTTCAAATGTGGTTGAATTCCTTCTTATTTATAGGCTTGTGAGGGGTAAAAATTTCTATCTTGAGGCCAACTTGTCCCTTCATGTAGGCCAACTTGATCTTTGTCCATGACAAGGTCTTGGAGTGTATTTTTACTCTATTTTGACTTAATAATGTTTTCTTTAAAATATGTAACATGCCCAAATGGGTCTTCAATACATGCAAATAACTTAATTGACTTTATGAAAAACCTAGAAGCAGTCAATGGGTGCTTGACCTAAAAATAAATTTCCCTTGAGCATGAAACCCATGCCTCAAGAACAAAAATAATCAATTTATCTTTCCCTTTTCATTAAATACATAAAATCGTCATTACACATGCCAATATGAAGACAAACCTAGTTACATATTTCAACACCCCCTCTTAACAAGGGAGTTATTCATAATTCATGCAAGTTACTTTGACATTCTCAATTTGAAGAATTCTCATAAGAAGAGTCAAATTGGTAACCCATTTTTATATCATCATATCATCCAACATTGTCACATAGAAAGGCCTTGAATAACAACTCTACCTCTCCACAAGATCAAAGCACAATGTTGACGAGACCAATCATTTATAAACACCCTCATCATTGTCTCTCTCAGAACATACCCCACTTGGGTTCTCTCAGAGTATGTTCCACTAAGACTATTATACCCCACTTGGGTTCTCCCAGAGTATGTTCCACTAGGACTATTATTATCTTAGATTCCCAGTGCTTAAATAATATCGATCCTTTACAACTACTCTTATCTTGGATTCCCTACAACATCCTCAAGGAGTATCGGATGCCAGATGCTTACCCAATATCCCATTCTATATTCCCAGGTGAAGACAAGAATGATGTGTTTATCTCTCCCTCTCAATTAGGGAGGATATGCCCATTCCAGTGAAGGAATGTACCCGTTCTTATAAAAGGCATGTACCCAAGCTCCCTCTTAATCAAGGGCTTGACCAAGCTACCTCTTGAACATGGACTTGCTTCTAGCATCTCTTTAGGTGGATATGATGGGACAACCAACTTCTTTAATATCTCTTCATTTCGATGTCATGGAGTTATTTTTATTTATTCAGGAGTCTTCATTTTTTTGGGACTTCTTTGTAGGGCATTGACCATCCATCACTTACATTCATGAATGTTGTAACTCATGTCATCCTTCCTTTCATTGGAAAGTGATCCTTTAGTCCATAAATGACCTTTCCTTTATACCTTTCTACCTTCTTCACATCATTTTTTCTTCAGGATATTTCATCCTACCACATGAGTGTTAGTTGTAGATGACATCTACAACTCTTCCATTGGTAGCACTGCAACCCATCCAGATATTATTCAAAAATAGAAAATGAACATTAAATCAAAAATACCTTTTTGATGGTATTTCATCATGACATCTTCTTGTTTGCATTAGCATATTGCATATATATGGACACATCTCCAAAGTTACATACAACTTCAAGGGTCTCTTTCTTTCTCAGAATTTATTAGGATCTTAATATATTGCTCATGGAGATATCATAGCCAAATCTTATAGTCCTTGGATGTTTATTTCCCCCTCCATAGTTGCATTTTTCATGATCTCTTCCTTTCTTCATTCACACTTTTCCTCCCAAGAACTTCCAATCATAGTTCCTTTCAAAATTTTCAACCACCTCATATTTCATATGAGGACATATTATGTTGGTTTTATCTAGTCAATGTGTGAACCATGCCTTCATGCATCCTTTCACAAGAGGAGATCCTTTCTTCATTCATGATATCTGCAACCATATGACATGACTTTTTTTTATCAAGTACAAGCATACACACCTCATTTATTTCTTTTGGTCCTCTAAACTTCCTTTGACGAGTTCATTGATTGAAATATATTTAATCCCTTGAATGATTAACTTATTTTGACATCATATCATCATCCCATGAATCCCATACAAATTGGAATTCTCGACTAGACACTTTCTTCTTTTAGTAGGTGAATCTTCCAATGAAGGATCTTGATCATCCTCATCCTACAAATTCTCCTTTTGAATGATGTATGATGAGCTCTATACTATATGACTTTCTTTTTCCCATAAGTACTACTTATTCTTCTAATGAGGTTACCAAGAGCTACATCCTTCTATAGGTGATAGCCATAGACTTTTATTTCAACTACCTTTCATGCTTCTTTATGATGATGTCACGAGCTATGTCTTTCAATTGTATGATTCTATGATGCCATATCCTAGCATGATGTATCCTATCATGCTTCTAATGATTCCTACGATGATAGTTATACTTTACAACTAAAAACTTGAAACAGAAACTTGAAAAGAACTAGTTGAGGAAGAGTATGACAATCATATTAGAGATATTTTACTTCCTCCTTCTTCCACTTCTTTAGTGATGTGGGCTTCTTCCCTTCCTCTTTTGTTGTTGTCCTTCTTAAGCTTTGGACAATCTCTCTTGTAGTTCCCCTATTCATGACAACCATAGCATTGAACCTTTGACATGTTCTTCTTATTTTTCTGAGGACCAAGTTTCCCAAACTTTCCTTTTCTTCTAGCCATGGCAGAAAATGATTGATATTGCTTGATCCTCCTTCGATTTTTTCCTTCATCCTAGTTTCTTAAATTTTCACAAGGACCATAGTTAATTGAATGGATTAACTTCCTTCCTCCCATAGATGCTTGATGTGAATTTGACCCATTCCTCTAGTAGTGCATTAAGCACTATGGTAGTCATTTCCTTGTGAGACATTATTTCTCCCAACTCTTGGAGTTGGTATCTTATTTCTAACACCCTCATAAAGTATGAGGTTATTCCTTCTTCTTTTGATATGTTCATCTTGTAGAGCTTGAGCTTCTTCTTTCAGCAATTCGATAATTAAACACTTAACATGACCAACGACTTCCTTTTTTACAAGGAACAAATTTATCCTCTTCTTCCATGCAAGAAATTTTGACGACCCAACCAATTTGTTCCTCTCCTTAAAATATGAAGTCATTTTGACATATTAAAATATAGATATAAAAATACTTACTTATCAAGTGAAGATACTCCTAGATGATGAAATCTTCAACATGATGCCTTCTTGGTTTGATGATGATGTAGATAATAGAAGATGTCTTCTTGGCGAAGACATATTTCCTCAAAAGTGATCCTTGGCTCAAAGGGAGATCACATTGATTCCTTGATGATGATGACAATGCTTTTTTATTTTCTTTCTTCAATAGAACGCTAGTTAAACTTGTTTCACAACCTCAAATTTTATCCCTTGCTCAGAATTTCGGCTTGTTGTAGCAGTTCTACAATTTCAACCTTTTCTACAATAACCCTAGTTCACACATGTGGCTAGAAGGTGGAAAAATTTTCTTCCTTTCTACTTATCTTGACTTGACTCTTTTTTCTTGTTATTTCAGCTTGCAATGGAGACCTTTCTTGGCATAGAACTTGATCCTTGATGGTAGCTGCAATTCGATACTTTTTGTTGTAGAAGGATGTCTTATTACTTCACACATGTGGAGAATATAGCCCAGTAAAACAGACCTAAAAATGCTTCTTTCTTCCTTCCTCGTGATAATGATTATAGAATGTGTGAGTTTCCCAAGAACGCTTCAAGTGTGGAACCCTTCTTTAGATGAGCTAGGGTTTTGAGGTCTTCTTTGATGCTCTTAATTATTCCCTTTCAATATGATAAGAGCGTTATTTCTTATTGATGATTGATTCTCTTGATTTTTCCAACATGATATATTTATAATTTGGCCCTCGAGTATCTTTCTTTGTTTTGCCCTTCCTTGATGTAGTCACCTTAGCTCCAAAACCATGTTGATAAATATAGGGAGAAACAAGTGTAGGTGATTTCTCCTACTTTGATAACTGCTTGTGATGTATTTTTACTTTACTTGATTACATTCTTCTTTCCTTTATTATTATTAGTGTTCTCTATCATCAAACAACTACCAAATCATAAATAAATATGAGACAATAAGACACAAGATATAGGCGATCAACTAGGGCCAAAACCTCTCCAATTGAGAGGAAAACCCACAAGAATCCTTCTCTTCTTATAGAACTTCAGTTGATGAATTACAAGATCTATGACCCTCCAAGACCAAGTCATCCTTCCTTCTTGATGAAATTTCCTTACACAACTTCCAGTAACAAACTTTGACCTTCTAGTAACTTCAACCCCATAAACAATTTCTGCAACTTTGACCTAGCAACTTCAACAACTTTGACTTAGTAGCTTCACAACTTCGACATTGATGCAACTTCACAACTTTGATCTAGAGGCATCTTCACAGCTTCAACCTTGCAACTTCACAACTTCGACCTTGTAGCTTCACAACTTTGAACCTATAGCTTCACAAGTTCAACCTTGTAGCTTCACAACTTCGACCTTACAACTTCCTAACTTCAACCTTACAACTTCACAACTTCGATGTAACTTCATAATCTCGTCTAGCCCAAAAATTGTAGAAACCCTAATGAATGAGAGAGAGAGAGAGAGAGAGAGAGAGAGGTTGAAAAACTTCGATCTTGATCTTCTTCTTCATCCTTTTCCAACTTACATCTTGAGGATATCAAACTTACTTGAGTGAGTGTTCAAATGAGGATGAATTCCTTCTTATTTATAGGTTTGTGAGGAGTACAAATTACTATATTGAGGCTAACTTGTCCCTTCATGTAGGTCGGCTTGATCTTTGTGCCATGATGAGGTCCTAGAGGGTCTTTTGACTCTATTTTGACTCAATAATTTTTTCTTTACAATATGTAAAATTCTGAAATGGGTATTCAATACATGACAATGTCCTAATTGACTTTATGATAAACTTAGGAGAACTCAATGGGTGCTTGACCTAAAAATAAATTACCCTTGAGCATGAAACCCATGCCTCAAGAACACAAATAATAAATTTATTTTTCTCTTTTCATTAAATACATAAAATCATGATTACATATGCGATTATGAAGACCAAACCTAGTTACATATTTCAACACTCTGTCCCACATCCTTCATTCCACAGAGGTTCATAGCTTCATGCAACAATTCTCCCACCCAGTTAAATTTATAAAAGTTTAATATGATTTTTTTAAAATGAAATAAGAGGGAAATGCAATAATAGTACTTGTGATAGTGTCAATGTCAGAGCACTCACTAATGAAACACCCCCCTCCCCCCTTACTTAAGTAAAAGATCTGCCTATAGCATTGTGTCAATGTCAATTTCAGAGCACTCACAGACAAAATAACCACTCACAAAATTAGACCCTTTTTTTTTTTTAAATGATTTGTTAGGAACTGACAAATACCAAAAATAAATCTCCCTCCACCATGGGAATTGTGTCACAACAAAGTTTGCTCAACCAATAGAAAATTGGAAATAAGATTTCTAGAAATTAGAAATTTATTTTGAAATTTACGGAAAATAGAAATATTCAACAAATTTTCCAGAAACTTTGGTTAAAATTGCAAATGCTCAACAAAATAATCAAGATTCAACGAAATTTAACTGCAAAGTGAATGCTATAGTCCATGACAAGGCAAGGACTAATAAAAATAAGCAAGGACTAATAAAAATAAGTGCGAAATTTTTTATTATTGTAAATAATATGCAATCCATATTATTAGTATCTCTAGAAAATCTTAGAGACTTTAGTAAACTATAATAGTCATTGAGACTTTAGTAACTTGTAATAGTAATGCGTAACCATTATAATAAAGATATTAAAAACTACACATGTCTTAACACTCATCTACTTTCTTAATTCTTTATGGATATGAATTCTTAACATTTATATGTACAAAAATTATTTTGATAATGTATTAAGTTAACCATTAAGTTTTTAAGTTATTTCTTCACCTGAATTAATTTTAATGTAGAATTATTTTGTTTATTTTCAAGTTAATTGATTTCCCCATAAAAAAAAAATATATATGATCTTTTTCAAATGCATACATTAAACATCAATTTTATAAGTTATTTCCTTAATATTTTTCGTCTAATCCATTGATTTCGGTAATAATAGGATTTTAAGTATTTTCTTATATGTGATCATAGATACATCTAAGGTACAAAAAAATGAACATATCATCGTAATGTTGAAATTGAAGAAAAAGGGGCAAAGCAAGCAAGAATATGTTAGGACACACAAAAATATCACGTGAAGCAAAGAACCCAAAATTGTGAATGATATAATTTGCAAAGAGAAAATTAGTCATAACTTATGGGTCCAAAAGATAAGAAAAAACAATTAAGACAAAATATTGAAGAAAACAATATGTAGTTATAAAAATATAGATATAGAACTATGGAAGATTTATTGGAAAAAGCTATGATACCAAAAAAATATTTGATTAGAATTGTTAAATATGTTAATGAGCAGCATTGACACCGGAACAAATAATTTTACTGAATTAAAAGCTTTATATTTGCTTCTTTGTTAGTTCTCTTTGCGCAATGAGCGTGAGGCTCAAATATTTGGTGACTCTCTGAATACAATCAAGTGGGCCAATGGAATGCATCATTGCAGGAATTTTCTTTTAACTCCTTTGCTTAATGAAATTGTTCGACTTAAAAATTGTTTTTCTGAGCTTCAAATTTGTCATATTTTCAAGGAAAGAAACACAGAAGTAGACAGAGTTTCTAAAAAAGGCACTGAGCAGGATTTGGGCGCATGGTCAGTAGAAGAAGTGGTGGACGGCGTGGCAAGGCGACTCGCTCCTCCCGTTTTTGCATAACTTGTGCGCTGCCCACAGTTCTCTTTCACTTTCCAGTTTTCTATTTCTTTGTATATACTGCTACAAAAACTTTTATGTTATTATATAAACTATAACAGGGCTCAGTGTTGTTTTCCTCTCATTGGAGGCCTGAGTTCCTATCTTTTTTTTATACTAAACTATCATACAGCTAGCACAGTGCCTACTATCTAGTTTTTTGACATGGTGGTTTGTCCCTCACCCTGTTTCGGTTGTTTTCCTACTAGGAAGCCAGGGGTTGGGGAAACCACAGCTTATTTAGTTGTCCTAAAGAATGGTTTTGACAGGGTTGTTTGGAGGAATATCTGGAAATCTCCACAAACAGTTGTTTTTGGTTTCTCTGAAAGAAGGGAAACGAAAATGCTTTGCATTATGCTATGTAACGTTCTTATATCAATAGATGGTTCAATTTTTCTGCGGAATAAATAAATAAATAAATAAAAATAAAAATGTTAATTAGGAGCAAAAAAAAAAAATTGATTAGAAAAAAACATTATATTTGACTAAATTTACAAGGGGAAATGACATAGATGTGTTTTATAGGAAAACTTTTCATAACATAAATTGTTGTTTTGTTTTGTTTATCGTTTCTTAAATAATTATTTATCTATTTTTAGAATAAGTTAAATTATATTTTTTTAATGGTTTATGAATATTGATTGGCAATTAGATTTATGGGAAAATTCGGGTAGATCAATTTGAAGGGATCTACCCCAATCAAACTAGCAAAGCCTAACTCTAAGGTCGTCAAGGAGATTTGACCTTGTAACATCTCGATAAGCAAAATACTTAGCAACAAAAACTTAACCAATTAAAAAATCCCTTGAACATAACAAAATAAATTATATTATTTAATGATATGAGACAATTTTTTATTAAAAATATTCTTTAATGTGATCATTTATAATTGAAACCAAAATAAATATATTTCAATCATGTACCTATCAAGCACAAAAAATCAACCTCTTCGTATGTGAACCTTTCCTCAAAATTTTAAGCAAACTTTACCTCAATAAATTGAATCATTCTTAAAATTTAATAAATTTGGATTTAAAATAATATGAAATGGTTTAATTATAAGAAGAGCTTCCGCGTAAATCACATGAAATGGTTTTTAAAATTTAATAAATTTGGATTTAAAATAATATTTTTTTGTTAAGCTTGGCAGGACTCTCTTATTTTCGATTTTACATGTCCATTATTCACCCCGCAACGGGAGAAAGTAGTACAAAATTCAAACCCAAGATCTCCGGTTTGGTGAGACTTCATTCCACTACTATCACCACTTGAGCTACCAATCAAACTAGATTTAAATAATATAATATATTTTAAAATTTATAATTTAAATTTAAATAATATAAAATTTTTTTAAACTTGATATGGAATTTCATATTATCAATTTGTTATTTTGATCATTTCAAACAATTTCCATATTATCAATTTGTTAATTTGATCATCTCAAACACAATATATATATATATATTGGTTGATATTATGATTATATTTTGAATTTAAATATAACTAAAATTAATATAAAAAAGTTATTCTTCAAAATATTCTTAATTTTTTAATTAAACAATTTATAGTTTAATTAATTTTTATAAAATTTTAAAATAAATAAATATAAAAATATATTTAACATAATCCATTATTATACACAATTCCTAAATTTTAACTACAGTGAAGTGACCTCACGTAGATGTGAGGTTTTCATAAAGTAAAAGATGGTGTCTTACGGACCCCTGAACGATATTTTAGCTAAGACATCTCTTGTCATGCTACAAGATTTTCCATAGGAATCTTATAGGACCCCTGAACGACATACTGGTCAAGATTTTTTCACATTGTTACGACTATTAGACCGACTCACTATCCCTCTTTTTTTCCATGTCATTTGGAGAGGGGTACAATTTTTTTTTACTCCAAAAAGCCACTCGAATGTGTATAGTCTTTTGTGTTGATATTATAATTTAATTAAACTTTATAAAGTAAAAAAAAAAAAAAAAACTAAACATAAAAATATTTTTTATATAATATTTTATTATATATCATTAACATACAAATATATGTGATATACATAATTATTATACCAACTTCTATAATTATATATAATTTTTCAATCGCAAATAATTCTTTTGTTAATATTATACTTATATTTTGAATTTAAATGATAATAAATTAATATAAAAATTCTAAATTTTCAAAATTAGTATTAAATTTAATTATTTTTATTAAAAAATATAATATAATTAGATTAATATAAAAATATATATAATATTATTATACATAATTAAATATATAAATATTTAAGTGGACTATCCATGAGGGTTTTGTTTTAGGGTTTTGTCGCTGGTCACCATGGCGGGGCGTGGAGGAGGGAGTTCAGCTCCCTCCTACACTCAAGTGGTTGTGGACAGAAGAAAGGAAGTTGGATCGCATCGCTTCAAGAAACCAACGGAGGAGGTAACAGAGGTTAAGAATATAGAAAAATCAGAAACTATTAGACCATATGGATAGGAAGAGAATCATGAGGAAGCTAGTAAGGAGAAGATGACAGAGGTTAGCAGTTCGAAAGTTTCTCCTATGAGTACATCAGGGGTCTATAAACCCAAGTCGACCACTATTCCTCGAGTTGTTTTAAGTGATCCAGCACTGCAGGTACACAGAGACCACATGTCGTAGTATGCTATTATCTATAAATTTATGGGGAATTGGCTAACGGAGAAGGCTTTGCAAGCATGGATAAGGAACCACTAGAAACCAAAGGGGGAAATTGACCTTCACCTTGGGTCGAAGGGCTTCTTCACGGTGGTGTTCACAAGCTTAGAGGATAAAGATAGAATGTTCGAGGGAGGACCCTATTTTTACGTTTTAGTAGGCCTTTATATGAGACCATGGGTAATGATATTTGTCCCAGAACGAGAAATTTTCACCTCGATGCTGATATGGATACGACTTTATTCCCTTCATTTAGATTATTGATAGTTGGAGTCTCTAGAGGCTATCAGCAACAAGCTAGGGCATTTTATAAAGATCTCAGATGCTACTCTAAGAGGCAAATACACTTCCTTCCCCAGAATATGTGTGGAAATGGACTTATTTGGGGCACTTCCAGATGCAATTATTTTAGGAGTATATGATGAGGAATGGGTGCAGGCGGTGGACTATGAACATGTCCCATTTAGGTGACGTAAGTGCCATGAGCATGGGCGTCTATACAGGGACTACCCATTGAATAAGTTGGAGAGCAATACAAAAGTCACTACAGGCAAGGATCTCGAAGGTTTTACTAAGGTTGGGGGTAAAGGGAAAGGAGCAAAGTGGTACCAAAACAAAATTAATGAAGACGGAAAACCGAGTCACAATAGTTTCAAGATCTTAGATGAAGAAGGCGAAAACAATGGGACAAACCAGGAATCGGAGAATATTCCCACTTAGAAGGAAAGGGATATTAATATGGAGGATATACAAGAAAACAACAAACAAAAGGACGATGTTCCGAGCATTATGGAGCTCAATAAGGATCACGAGATGAACCCAAGTGAGGCTGGAACGGAAGACCATAAACTGTAGGAGATTATAGAGGGAGAATTTAGATCTAGAAAAGTTTCTGGAGCAGGGAATCACCAAAGGGGTCGACTCTTTGCCAAAAGAGGATTTTGATAGGGTTCAACAACTCTTCCTCTGGATATCACAAACAAAGTGCTCTGGAGTCAAAAGAAACCATGTTAGCCAGGACATATGGGAGTGAAAACAATGGAGGATACAAAATTGCATTCTTCCAAGAGCCTGAGTAGGAAAAGAGGAAGAAAAACACAGAATGAGTTGTTGACTGAATGTGATAAACTTATGATTAACTTAGGTAAGATGAGGGATCTTACTAGTTACTCCTTTACAAACCTTTCTTAATGAAGCTTACAACCTGGAACATTAGGGGTCTAAGAAGGAAAAGGAAATAAAGAACTCTTAGCAGTACAATGAAAGAAGAAAAATCAAATATGGTTTTTATTCAGGAAACAAAATGTTCGATGGAAAAGATCAGAGAGATACATAGCAAATGGTTAATCAAGTATGAGTATCTAGAGGTTAAAGCAGTTAACTCGGCAGGTGGGATTCTTACTCTTGGGATCCTCAAAAAGTTTGAATCCTAGATGTTGAAGCTTCTAGGAACTATCTATCGTTGGTGATTCAACCTTTGGTGATAAGGAGATCTACATGATCACTAACATCTATGGTCCTCAAAAACTAGAAGACAAACTTAAGCTTCTCACCTCCCTTGAGAAGCTAAGATAGAGATATCTTGATATGCCCTAGGTTCTGGCAGGGGATTTCAATATGAACAGATCTCTTACAGAAAAAAAAAGGCGATACCAAAGTAGGCAAAGATTCTATTGCCTTCCAGAATTTCATGAATAACATGGGGCTAGTGGACACTGAAACAGTAAATGGAACTTATACTTGGAATAATAAGAGGGTAGGGGCTTTTCAGGTCGCCTCTACACTAGATAGATTCATAATATCAGAGGACCTCTTTCTCAAAGGCCTTGATATGTCAGCTTCAATCCTTCCCTTTGGAGGCTCGGACCACTGGCCTATCCAGCTTGAAGCTACTTTCATGGGTACACTGAGGAACATACCTTTTAGGTTTGAAAATGTCTTGCTCTCTCACCCTAACTTCACCAACAATATTGACAAATGGTGGGCAGACGATATGCCCATTCAAGGCACTAAAATTTTCGCGTTGTAGTAGAGACTTAAACACATCAAATCTAGCTTAAAGATTGGAACAAAAAACAGTTTGGTAATATTTTTAAAGACAAAAGAGGAGTTGAGCATAAACTCTAGGAGATTAATCAGATCATCATCTCATAAGGTTTTACTAAGGAACGGAAAATTCAGGCTAGCTCTCTTCAGAATGAATGGGACGATTAGTGCAGGCAAGAGGATATTTACTAGAGATAGAAATTGAGGGTGAAGTGGATTAGAGAAGGAGAAAGAAACACAAAGTTTTTTCATATATCAACCTTGAATCACAGATCTCATAACAGAATTTCAAAAATTAAAGATTCTCAAGGGAAAGAGCTCGTCTCTCACAAAGAAATGGAATCTATCCTAGTCCAAGACTTCCTTAACATAGTAGAGGAGCCTCTCGTTGACAGATCTCGGTTCATTAACAAATTAACCAAGTTCATTCCTAAGCTTGTAACTAGAGAAGGCAACCACAATCTTAACAGGCCAGTGTCTGAAGAGGAGGTTAGTGAAGTTATCAATGAGATGCAAAATGGGAAAGCACCTAGCCCTGATGGCTTCAATGTGGACTTCTTCAAAGCTTGCTGGAAAACAGTCAAACAAGATATCCTTGAAGTTGTGGAAGACTCTAGAAGATCCAAAACTGTTTTGAAAGCTCTTAATGCTTCTTTCATAGCTTTGATTACAAAGCAGGAAAAAGCTATGACACCAGACAAATTCAAACCCATAGCCTTATGTAATGTGGTGTACAAAATGATTTCCAAAGCGATTGCTAATAGACTCAAGCCTCTTCTTCCTGCTCTTGTCTCAGAGGAGCAAATTGGATTTGTGGAAGGAAGACATATTCTCAACAACATTGTACAATCTCACGAGGTGGTACACTCTCTTAAGAGAAATAAGCAAGTTGGTATGCTCATGCAGCTTGACCTAGTGAAAGCATATGATAAGATAAGTTGGTCTTACATCAAGGCAGTGTTAAGAGCTTATGGCTTCAACCATAACTAGATAAGATGGGTTATGGCCCTTGCACCCACGACCAACTCCTCCATTCTGCTTAATGGCTCTCTCTCTAGAACCTTTATGCCATCTAGGGGCCTTAGACAAGGGGATCTGCTCTCCCCTTCCTCTTTGTTCTCATGATGGAAGGGCTAGGTAGAGCAATCAATATGGCAAATTTTGAAGGAAAAATCCAGGGTCTGAAACTTACTCTAGATGATGTTGCTTCTACTCATCAACAATTTGTTGATGACACAATGTTGCAGTGCATTCCTACGGTCAAGGAAGCCAAAGCCTTCAAAGAAATCCTGAATGACTTTTCATTGGCCGCTGGTACAGAGGTAAGCCTTGACAAATCACAGGTGTTCTTTTTTAACACTGACATTGCTATTTAGAGGAATCCCACTAGAATTCTTGGGTTTCAAAGGGATCAGTTACCTTCTAAGTACGTTGGAATGCCTCTTACTGACAAACCTCTGAGCAATGGAGTGTGGGAGCCGGTAACTAATAAACTACAGGACAAATTCAGGAAATGGAACTGCAGGTCTTTGAATATGGTGGGGCATCTTGTGCTTACTAAGGCTGTCCTACAAGCTATACCTATTTTCATGTTTTCAGCTCTTCCTGCTCCTAAAGGAGTTATGCAACAAATCAAGAGTATTCAATGAGATTTTCTTTGGGGCAAAGGAGAAGAGAAAAAGAAGTAGGCTTTGGTAGCTTGGGACAAGCTCTGTAAACCTAAGGCCCATGATGGGTTGGGGCTACATGACCTTGAAATCCTCCACAGAGTTTCGGGAGCCAAACTTTGGTGGAGGTGGCTCAAGGAATCGACCACCCCTTGGGCCAATCTTTGGAAGCAGAAATATGCAAATACTTGGCAGGAGAGGGATCATATCTTAATGTCAGGGCTCATCAAGGGCTCCCACATTTGGAACCTTGCTTGGGAGAATAGAGCCATTGTCCAGAAGTATAGTTTCTGGGAGATCCAAGATGGGAACCTTGCACGGTTTTGGGAGGATAACTAGCAACAAGAACCAAATTTGCTTAGGGAAGGACTAACTGCTCTAAAAAATGACACTAACAACAAAGGTTTACTTATGTTAAGTGACTTCTAGGATCAGGTAAGGAATAATGGTAAATAGAGAATATGGAAGGATCTTGGTTATAGTGAAGAGAGTCCTTTGAAGGCCTAGGCGGAGTCTCTTGCTCTTGACTTGGAGAAGAGGAAGATTTTGGTGTCATCCTCGTCTGACCAACTGAGATGGGGTCAAAACACTGAAGGCACCTTCAACCTCAAAGAAGCTAAATGCATGGCCCTAGGTTTCGATTATCCAAACCGTGATCAGGTTTGGAATGACCTTTGTTAGAACTCGCAATGGATGAAAATCAAGTTGTTTATGTGCTTAGTTCACCAAAAGAAAATTCTCACTTGGGATAATCTTCTGAAAAGGGGCTTTGTTGGCCCATCCAAATTCCATCTATGTGGCTTACAGGAGGAGATGGAACATTAACTAAACCTCTACCCCTTCACCTCTACCCTATGGGATTGGGCAGCCTTAGTCTTCAAGCAAATTGACTAGGACAGACTTAGCATCACCAACACTTTGAAGAATTGGAGGAAAGAATTCTCAGGTAATGAAATCATTAACAAGACTTGGACTCTGGTTCTAGGCTTTATCATCTGGGATGTTTGGAAACAACGCAATGGCAGGATTTTCAAGAACAAAACAGGCTCGACCCAGAACATCATTGTCCAAATTTTATGATAGCTCAAAGATATAGTAGGAGCCCTTATGTGGAAAATTCATGAGGACCCTCCTTCGCCCCACGATGCATGCATATTGCTGCAGTTGGGTCTACACTCTCTAGTTCCCCAATGCACTGTTAAGGGTGTGAGAAAAACAACTGCTGGTAAAGATATCTGGCAGCCTCCTCCTCATGGTTTTTTGAAAATCAATATAGACGAGGCCTCTAAGGGCAACCCAAGGATGGATTGATTTGGTAGTGTCATAAGAGATGAGCAAGGGCACATAAAGGATATGTTTCATAGTAATTTGGGGATTGCCACTAATAACATGGTGGAGTTCATGGCCTTAGAGCAGTGCCTGAAATCCTGATGGAGTTGAATTTACACAACGCCATCATTGAACCTGACTCTGAATTGGTCATTAATGCAGCCAAGAAAATGTGTAATTGAACGACCCCTGGAAAAGTGTTGAAACATTGGAGGCTCTCTTAGGTCTTTCAGCATATTCATTCCCACCTGTGAACCCTGAGAACCGTCAGCTTCGTTCGTGTGCGAAGAAAAGTCAATATGTTAGCGATCGTCTGGCGAATGAAGGGGTGCTATGTAAGGAAAGCTATATTCGATACGACTGGGAGTCTATACCCTCTAGTAAACTACGTGATGATTGTCAACGACAGGCAACCAAAGTCATGGAGTACCTCTAGACCATGGAAGACTAGTGGGAGTTAAAGGAATGACATAAACCCGAAGAGAAGAGAAGGATGAAGATGTGAGGCAATGATGCACAGGAATCGTTAGATCATGTAAGATCAATGAACATAAATGGTGGAAAAGATTAGTAGGAGTAGGAGAGGGTGGAAGTCCTTGAGCTTGGTTGAAGTGCCACATTTAATCTTGACCATTGATCTTTTTTCCATACGGTGGCGTCACAAGTAACTGAGGGGGTTTAGCTATTCGTAACTTGTGTGCTAGTTGAAAGGCCACAGAACATAGGATTTAAGTGGCTTCGCTATCGAATGGACATCTGGTTTCAAAGTGGTTGGAGGTTAAGTCTAAGAGCGGACCTGAAGTTTTATAGACCATGGTTGATAATCTAAATCGGCTCCGGGAAGCGATCAAGTGTCGCGAAACTTCCCGATGCGAGGTAGTGACAACCGTCAGATCAAGAACCAGATCGACGATGGAGATTTAATCGCAAATCGCATGTGGTAAAAGAGTCTGGTCAGCGATAACCCGAAATTTGCGATATTGCGATGAGGTGAGGTTTGCGGTGTTGCGATGGATTGTGGACCGTCAAATCAAACGTTTGATCAAACAGCAGAGGTCAACTCTCACATTTCGCATGAATCAAGTGTTGGCGGTTTGCAGAAACTGTGATGTGCGATAAGCCAAGAATGCGATGAAGAGTCTACCATTGGATCATGAAGTTGAGCAACAACAGAGATTGAAGAACAATGGAAAGGCTTGGGAAAGAGAGGAACCGAGGAAGACTAATTTTGTTTTTGTGTGTAATGTTTTGGGTTTTGTTGACCCTGTTTTGTTTTTCGTCAATGGGTCTGTCTTTTGCTGATCTTTACACTTGTAAAGATGTGTACCATATATAAGCTTTTATCGGTTAATTGAAGGCTCCACTCTTACTTGAAAAAAAAAAACATATAAATATTTATAATATTTATAATTATTATTATTTACATAAATCTATTTTAAATTTAGATTTTTTTAACATTAAGAAGAATCAAATTTCTTAATGTATAATTTTTTAATCCTTTAATTCTATAACATATATCAACTTTTTTATATTAACAAGTGTTATATGGCAATTTAGTCTATGCCACTCAAGTTAGAAATTATGGTATTAGAGAAATTACACCTTTGTGTTCAATTAATGTAGAAACATTTCCTGGGTATGCCAAATTTGAGCTTGAGTTGTAATTGATAGAATTTAGAAATGTTAGGAGAATTGCATATCAGTGATGCTCGTGGATGTTAAGGTCCAAGCACCTTGCAAATCAATAACAACTGATGTTTTTCTTACTATTTTCAAGAATTTTAATTTTGGGTGGTTTTCTAAATCTTAACAATTAAAAATCATTGCATAAATATCTAAAAATTATGGCATAAATATTGCAACTATATCTAGAAACTATGCCACTATCCACATGCCATTATATTGTTAAAAGGGCATAATAATACCTTCAACTTCACATTATGGTTTAATCAAATGTTTCACAAAGAGTTTTTTATTGTTCTATGTTTTCGTTAATTTGATTCACAATCGGACAAAAAATTGTTAGAATCACAAGTTTGATCTATGAACTTTGCATAATTTGAGTGACCCACGAGTATTTCAAGGGTGTGAATCCATTTATACAATCAAAAACAAATTTTAAACAACAAAAAACAAAATAAGGCCAAAAATTGTTTTATTGGATTCCCACCAAAAATTCCAAAATGTGTATAGTTAGATAAAGCATTTTTTTTATTATATTGAAAAACAAATATTTATTTTTCAAAGTTAAACATTATAACTTGCATTAGTTAATGCTAAACTAATATGGCCAATAGAAAAATCCATTGCTACCTTGTCAAGGACTAATCATACACTGACATTTCGTAAGTAGAGACATGACATTCATCGTCTCTTGAAGCACAAGGACTTGCTTAAATTTTGGTGGATAATGACTAATAAATCTACACATTTATATTTTAACTCTTGCACTAATATTGCAACTATATACAAAAATTATGACATAAAATATCTGAAGTAATTATCCACATAACATTGTATTATGTAAGATCTACAATAAAAAGTTCAAATTATGTTCTAATTAAATGTTTACAAAATATATTTTTAATAATATTGAAAAATAAATATTTATTTTTTAAAATTAAATAATTTAAATTGTTTAATGCTAAATTAATAGTAATGAGTTAGAAAAATAATTATCATAATTTTATTAATTTATAGAGTTTTACATATTTAATAAATTTAATTTAAAAAAGTTTTTGGTTGATTTTATTTTTAAATATAATTATATACATAAATATATATATTTTTTTTTAAATTATTTGATGCTTTTACTATTTAATAAATCTAATTTTGAAAACGAGTTTTGATTGATTTTATATATATATTCGAAATGAATACAAACTTTGATTTTTTTAAAGTATAATATAATATTGATTAATAACATCTCTTTTCAACGCTAGATTATTAATAAAACAGATTCAACGCAAAATTATAATACATATATAAAATAATGAATAAATTCAACGCAATAATATAATATATATAGAATAATACATAAATTCAACGCAATGCTATAATATATTGAGTGATCTATCCAGTCGTTGCCGAGGGGAACTAGAAGGAATTGCTATTTAAAAATACTTGTTAATATTCCCACGTTTTAATAAAAGGTTTTAATTTCGACTTATATCCATGATATCTCATTTTTAAATAAAATAAAATAATATACAATTTTTAATAATTATATATATTTAAAAATATATATTAAATAATTAATTTTATATAAAATTTAACTAATTAATTTTAACTAATACAAATTTTGTATTTTTATAGTTTTGATTGAATATTTATACAGATAGTATTTGAGATTGAGAATTATGTAGAGAATTACAAAGGAGTGAATTATGCAGATTTTTGCAAAAGAGTGATGTACATTTATTATAGAGAAAAGGATTTCAAAAACCATTAAAAAGGGAAGTTAAAAGGGAAAGTCATTCTTAGGCAACCAATATTTGTGGAGTTATCACTGTATTAATGTACTTGGTTAGTATATGTTAACTATTATATTTTGTATTTGGTTAAATTCCAATGGGTGACATATACCACCCCACATTAATGAAGCTATAGCTCCACAAATATTGATAGTCGTCATTCGTATGGTGGTCCTCCACATGTTATCATTTGCAAACTAATATTCCTTGATAATTTCGTGCACAATTGTACGTAAATAATATAATACACTCTCAATCCATATGAAACTTGCAATTACAAATGGAACAATACATTCACATATCTCTTGGTCAATTTCGATACCTCTCTTGGTCAACTAATATGGAAGAGTCTATTACTCCATTCTCTCTCTTCTTAAAGATGGAGGATATGAGATTCACCTCCTATATTGTAGTACATGTAGTCACTTCATCTACATATTAGTTGCTTAAGTCTATAGTTAGCATGTTCCTCTTCTTGGCACTTTTATTGTAATCTTTTCGATTCATCTTTAATATAGCTCCTAACACTCACTCATTCTTGGTGTGACCATTGATATTATAATGGGCAATGGGTACTAGCAATGGTTGTTTGAATCTTTGCATTGATGTGTAGTGTTTAAAGTCTTATGATTATTTCCTTTCCACTTCCATTTTTGGAATCCTTTTGGTGGTGTTTTCACTTGGAACTACTTGGCTTTCCTTTATTTTTGTCCATAATTTTTATATATATGTCTGGATATGCCTCATTAATTATTCTACATTTAAAGAGCAACACTTTCCTCCTTAAATCACCTTGGAGACCCACTAGATACATGAGGAGTATAATGGGATTTTTGGAAGATACACCTAACATAATGGCTTATTTATGAAATATGTGGTATATTCTTGTACATTCTAGCCTTGCTTTTGTCAAAAGTATTTCTTATGGATGCATTAGTCCTATTCATATCAAAATAAGTAGAATTAGGACTTGATGAGGGTTTTAAAGTTAGAGGGATCATCCTCCAACCTAACATCTTTATGTGACTTTCCCACCAAATTTGGGCATGGCCCTCCAACTTTAATTTGAAAAATGATATATTTTACTTTTGTCCTAAGTAATGAATATTCAAATAAAATCCTAACTATTGTAAACATCAATTTTGATCTAGGTGGCTCCAAGCACACCTAGAATTCAACAATGGCTATGGAAAAACTCAAAAATAAAGGTTCTCGGATTCCACCCAAATTAGGACCAAATCGTAGTGCTCGTTGTCCTGATTCCAATGACATGAACGTAACTCAAATCTGAGTTCCTATGCTCAAGATATTTGCGGTCAAGGTTTTGATCAAACTAGGCAAAGTGGCAGTCACTAATGAGGCAACAAGGGGAAGCACATGGAAAATGACAATTGGAAATGGAAAATTTGTTGCCTACTTAATTTTTCCAATAAGAATTAAAATTTGGTGGAAAAAACTTTTGACTAATTTGTTTTATAAAAATAAAAATATATTAAATGAGGTGGCAGGCTGCTTCCCCTGCCACCCCCAATGGTCTGTTGTATATAAATTAAATGTTGTTATGGGTTGGGGCCCGCGTCTCTGACTCGGGACCTCGTCCACAGCCCACGACTGTTACACATAACCCAAAACTGGTGGAAATCGAACCCACGACTGACAAGTCTGTCGATCCTGCCCAAAGCGGTGACCTTACCATTACATAACCGTCACACCATATAATGTTACTGCCAACAACAACGTCCATCACCCAATGGTTAATCTTTGAACCACATGCATAAAACAAACACCGTTATAATGGGGGGAGGCCCGCAGGTTTCACCCCGAGACCTCCGTCCCCCAACTTTTCCAATTCATTGTTGCACCAATGGGCCCATCCTTGGTATGTCCACTGAAACACATATATTTAACTCAGTTTAGTCATTCGACCATGGGGGAGAGGGCGCTGAGTGGAGGAGCCACACAATGGACTCAGGTACATGCATGGTTATTGAGACAAAATATTCCATGTAGTAGTAAGGAATCTAAAGGATTCCTTGGAGGGTGATTTTTTACAGTGACAAAAACATGCCAAATTTATACTCAAAAGAACAAAAATTTCATAGGGAACGTGATGGTGTGGTCCACTTCCTCATCTGAGCAGCAAAAATTCAGGGGGTAGTAGTAAGGAATCTTTACAGAATCTTATGGAATCTAAAAGATTCTCTTGGAGGCTGATTTTTGACAAAGGTAGAATGATGACAACTTTGTAGTCATTTTCCATAGAATTTTGTAGGGAGCACAATGGTGTGCTTAAAATTTTAATCCGAGCAACGTATTTTTTTGCGATCTCCAGGAAGGAATCTTTGGGGGAATCTTTGAGATTCTCGAGGGTCCAGATTTTGACAGTGTTAGAAAGGGGCCAAGTTTATAGTCATTTGACATGATTTCACACCACGTATTCAACGGTGTAGTCCATTTCGTTAGTTGAGATTTGCATTTTCTGACCATCCCCAAAAGTGGAGGTAAATGCCATGTCTTTCTCTTGATTTTCTAAGATGATGTTTTTGTTATTGAGATCCCTCATTACCATTATGTTGAGGGATACTTGTATGCGTCATATGAGAATTTATTAGCTTGTCATGTTGATAGAGTGCCCATATGAGTGAGAGATCCTATATGAAGAATGTATTGTGGAGAGACATGCCACTCTGGTTGAGGGAATTTATCCTTGTAATGACAAATAATGTACTATGTACTCATCATTAACTTGTAACATTTAATGAAGCGACCTCCCCACTCTTGACATCGGGCCCGAAGACGTAACCGACATTAGGTGAACTCTATTATCAATGTGTTTGTGTTCTTTTGTTTGAAGGTCATCATTATGTTTCGTCTTCTTTACAGTATGCACATGTGGCTTTTCATTTTCTTTCACACACAATTATGCTAACATCACAGAAGTAAAAGATCTTGGTTAATTTTGGTAGTTGAAGAGATACAGATCAAGTTTGGTATTAGAGCAGTAGACTTCTCACTTATGTGTATCACGAATGTGAACGATAGCCAAAGATTTATTGTGCAACAATAAGGAAAATGGAGAATCACATCGGTCTCTACAAGGACCTCCTCAGGATGGCACACATGGTAGATATAATATATGCAGACTATGAGGAGAAATTGGAAAAAGAGGAACAAGAGAAAGAAATAACAGAGGATGATGCTCCATCTACTCCTTCCAGTGAACAATAATCTTCTTCATTGTATTCTCATCATTCAAATGAGGATATAAATTAGATCCTTGAAGCAGAGAATGCTGAATTGAGGAGACTTCAATGAGAAGAAAAAGCGGAGAAGTAGATACTGCAACTTTAGTTAAGAGTCACAAAAGAGGAATTATAAGAGTTGAAACACAACGAAGACATAACGAATCCATCATCACCTATTTCAAAAGAGACAACTGAGCTAAACCATGTTGATCATTCTTCAGTTTCATTTTCACATGACACTATTTCTATTGGAATCGTTGAGATACCCATTTTACGAACTGGCATGAGACTCCTTACCAAGATGGGGTATAAAGGAGGAGGACTTGGTGTTAATGGCTAAGGAATGACTCATCCATTGGAGGTTGTACAAAGACCTCAATTTGCGGGTTTGGGATACAATAAAGGAGAGTTCTCAAAGGTATTAGAATCTTCCAAGACATTGTCGAATCCATCAAAGAAAAACGATGATTGGAACACATCACAATCGTCCCATGATAGTGCACATTGTAGAGGAAGAACTAAGGCAAGCTCTCATCACCAGGATTTTACTAGAGATAGTCAAGAGAGGTATAAAGAGTCTCAATATTCTAAAGTTCATTTTGATTACAAGAATATTGTTCATGATGAGAAGAAATAAGGGCGTAGAAAACTATGTAGTTTTTGTAGTTTACATAACCATGTGGTTGCTGAGTGTTGAAAGAGAATGACAATAAGAAGGAGGACGAGGCATGAAAGACCTTCTCCACATCAGGGAAGGAAGAAGGTTAGGCAAGTTTGGAGGAAGAAGAATTTTTTCAATCATTGCAATAGAGGTGGACATCAAATAGCCACATGTTGGAGGCTTCATCCAAAAAAACACCTGAAGGAAAAAGCACACATGCAGGTACCAGTTGGTGAAGATGTTCAATAAGAAAATCCGCCACAAGGAGATGATACATTCACTTTGATGAGTGAGAGATGGTTTCACTCGATATAGTATATTTTCATGGCCACATTTTTTAAATCATGTGTTGTGATATAAATGTAAAAGTGATGATGTGTTTTCCATCACTTGTTAAAGCAATGATGATGTTTTGGCATTTTTTTGATAGCTAGCGTATTGGTTTCTATTATGATGTAAACTTGACCACAAAGTGTGTTTTATAAAATCGTGGCAAGTATGGGGATGCTTGGGTCATGATTGACATGTAATTGAGCATGTGATTCACAAAGATTGTACTACAGGTTTACAGAGGAGGCAGGTATCGGTTCATTACTTACGGCTCTGAGGAACAAGGGTGAAGGAGAAGGAACTGTGACCTATCAAGACACTTTTGGAAGAGACAATGTAACAAAACAATTGCATATTATGTTCATGCTTTTGGAGGACCAAAAGCTCCTTAGTGAGGAGGAATGATCTAGGTGGCTCTAGACACACTTATAATTTAGAAATGGCTATGGAGAAACTCAAAAAAATAAAATTTATCAGATTTCACCCAAACCAGGACCAAATCATATTGCTCTTCATCCCGATTCCAATGGCGTGAACGACACTCAAATCCGAGTTAGTATTCTCAAGATATTTGTAGCCAAAGTTTTGGTCAAACTAGGCCGAGTGGCAGTCACTAATGAGGCAAAAATTTGGTGAAAGGACGGTGCATGGAAAATAATGGTTAGAAAGGGAGAATTTGTTGTGTACTTAATTTGTCTAGTAACCCTTAAAATCTGGTGGAAAAAAAGTTTAACTAATTTGTTTTATAAAAACAAAAAAATATATATTAAATGGGGTGACAGGCTACCAACCTTGCCACCCCCAATGATCTATTTTATATAAATTAAATGTTGTTAAGAGTCGGGGTCCATGACTTTGACCCAAGACCCCGCCCATGGCAAAAAACCATTACACATAAGCCAAGACCGGTGGGAATAGAACCCACGGTCAGCGTGTCCACTGACCTTGTCCAACACGTCCACCAACCCAGCCGAACGCGATGGCCTTACCATTACATAACCTCTGCACTATATAAAATTGCCTCCAACAACAATGCCGACTGCAGTTAAACTCCCAACCACATACATAAAGCAAACACCATTATAACAAGGGGAGGCTGACAGGTTTGACCCTGGGACCTCCGTCTCCCAACTTCACCAATTAGTCATTACACCAATGGGCCCATATTTGGTATGTTTGCCAAAACACACATAGTTAACCTGTTTCAGTCATTTTCCCAGGGGGGTGAGGGAGCTGGCAAAATATTCCATGAAGTAATGAGGAATCTTAAAGGTTCTCGGGAGGGTGATTTTTCAAAGTGACATAAACGTTCCAACATTATACTCAAAAGAAACAGAATTTCGTAGGGAAAGTGATGGTGTGGTATGTTTCCCCATCTATGTAGCATAAATTCAGGCATCGAGTAGCATTGAATCTTTGCAGAATCTTGTGGAATCTAAAAGATTCCCTTGGACGCCTATTTTTGACAGACATAGAATGATGCCAATTTTATAGTCCTTTTTCACAGAATTTCATGGGGAGCGCAATGGTGTGCTTATAATTTTCATCCAAGCATCAGATTTTTTAGCCATCTCCAGGAAGGAATCTTTGGGGGAATCTTCGAGATTCTTGAGGGTCAAGATTTCAACGATGCGGAAAGGGGCCAAGATTTCATCAGTTGAGCTTTTCATTTTCCATCCATCCCCGGAAAGTGGAGGTAAATGATGTAGTAATGCCATGTCTTTCTCCTGATTTTCTGAGATGATTCTTTTGTTGTTGAGATCCTTGATTACCATTATGTTGGGGGATACATGTATATGTCATGTGAGAATTTATTAGTTTGTCATTTTGAAGGAGGGCCCATATGAGTGAGAGTTCCTATAGAGAGAATGTCTCGTGGAGAGACATGCCACTTTGGTTGAGGGAATTTATCCTTGTAATGACAAAGAATGTACTATGTACTCATCATCCTCTAACAACATTTAATGAAGCATCCTCCCCACTCTTGACACCAGGCTCGAAGACGTAACCCACCATGGGTGAACTCCATATCAATGTGTTTGTGTTATTTGATTTTATGGTCGTCATTATGTTTCTTCTTCTTCACAGTATGCACATGTGGCTTTTTATACTCTTTCACATGCAATTCTGCTAACATCACAGAAGTAAAAGATCTTGGTTAATTCCGGTAGCTGAAGACATCTAGATCAACTTAATAGCATCAATATCACCTTTGAAGGGTCTCATCTCTATTTTAGCATCTACTTTACATAGATATTAGGAACAATAGATGACTCTAGAACTTGGTCCCTCTTTCTTTCGTTTCATTTTCAAGTCCTTTTATGGGTCTTTATTTTTTTCAAATTTCTTGTTTGAGGTATCTTTTGAATTAGAGCTACAAAACTCCTTGAAAGGTCCATCTATCTTTTGAGAGATGTCTTGAGGATCATCCCATTGCAAGAGATGTTAGTGACTTGTGCTTCTAGCTTTGAGAATCTATCCTTCGACTCATCACTTGGATTGTTAATATACTAATCCACCATGTTTAGGGTTTTGAGGCTTATTTGATATGCCAATTCCTAAATATTTAAACTTTGTACAAATATCCTAAAGAATTTTTTTTTGATACCAATATCATTTATAACATGCCATGGATATTCCATTGGAATAGTTCATCACAATAAATCTTACAAGTTTCTATGAAATCTTGTTATGAAGTCTTCTACTTAAGATTAATAATTAGATATTACTTATAGCTTAGCACATGAAATATTAAAAAAAAAAAACTAAATAAAATAATTTCATCCATACAATTAGCACAATATGTATCGTGGGAAAACCCAATATAGGAAATACTCATCCAAAAGGTGAGACTATGCATTGCCTTTTTCTTCGTAGTAATGAAATGCAAATACAAATAAATATTAACTCACTAAAGAGTTAACATGGATAATATGACCAATATGGTTGCTACATAGTCATCTACTTCCTCTAATTTTTGTCAATATCCCATACCCTTGCACCTCCTCCATTATACAATATTGATCAATATAATAAGTATGGAAATCCTTCATATCCTAGTGGCCTAATAAAGTTAAATGTCACAATAACCATCCAGGGTTAAGGTTAGGGCTTTCACATGCCTCAACTTCTAACAAGGGTTACAGTTTTTAACTCTCTAGAATCTTCTTAAAATGTTGGGAAAAATAATGAAGTAGGGGGGCAGGTGAGTAAATCAATATTTTAATTCACTTTAAATTTTTCATTTCATATTCTAATTCTATATGCTACCGTCATTCATGCAACCAGTGTATGCACGCAACTTTAGTAAAGGAAAACAATGTATATCCAATTAACTAACTTTTCATATATTTCGTCATGTGTTCATCTTTAACCAATGCATCATTACTTCATTATTCCTTAATTAAACAGTAACCATGAGCAGTAAGAGAAGAATAAACTATCACACATAAGCAACAAAACAACACATGAGAACACTATGATTTTTAGGTGGAAGCCCAATGTGGGAGAAAACCATTGTTGTCGTCATGTCTGACTTCTTTTATTATTAAGAAAACTTCTTACGATCTTCTACTGGCATAGAATCTTACCAACATATAGGAACCCACTTGCAAAAGGCTACAACCTTCTCTCGTTCTCCAGCACCCACTGGAAGGGAGCTACTACTCCCTAATCTCATTTATCGGCTCCTATCAGAAGGGAGCACCTATCCCCTATGTAGGTTTTAATCCCGTACAAAAATTACCTGCATACGAATTCTAAAAAACAAAAAATAAACAATGGTGAGATCATAACACATAAAACAAATATACAGACATTTTCCACTGGATCCCAAAACCGAGACTATCAGATTGATTTTTCATTATGTTCCTTTCAATGTTACAATATATGTATTTATATATGTATATGTCTATGTCTATGTCTATGTCTATGTCTATGTCTATGTCTATGTATATGTATATGTATATACATACATACATACATACATACATACATACATACATACATACATACATACATACATACATACATACATCATACATACATACATATATCTAAATTAAATATAGTATATATATATATATATATATATATATATAATGTTGAAGCATTCCATAAACTCCAATCATTAACCTTGGATAGAACAAAACCATCAAGTTCCCTTGAAGCAGATCTACAAAATACCATGGATGAAAACCATCGTGCCCAACATGATGAAAAACCCATGCACCAAAACAATACGGTAGTCCACCAAGAACCCTACTATAATCAAAGCCCACAACCCCTACACAAATTTATTCCATATACTATCTGGAGCAGGAAGTTTGACTCCCTCACTAAGAGGCTCCAACCCTTAACACCTCTTGTGGACATATTTCATAATATTCATTACTACATCCACTATGTATAATGTATTATGTATAACTGTACATGACATGTATACATGTATATATATAAATATATAATATATATATATATATATTAGTATATATATATAAGTAATAATAATAAAAAAAGTTGTTAATATATGTTGAAGCATCCATAAACTCCAATCCATTAACCTTGGATTAGAACATAACCATAGTTCCCTTGAACAGATCTACAAAATACCATGGACTGAAAACCATCGCGCCCAAAACCATGTGAAAAACCCATGCACAAAACCATAGGTAAGTCCACCAACCTACTATAACACAAGCCAACACCCTACACAAATTTACCATATACTACTGGAAGGAAGTTTTGACTCCCTCACTAAAGGCTCCAACCCTTAATACCTCTTGTGGACCATATTTCATAATATTTCATACTACATCCACTTGACTCAAAACATAAAAACCTGTAGGTCACTTTTCATCATGTTTTCAAACTAGATCCACACCCATCATTAAGCTCAATACCAAACTGAATACTGAATCTAAAAGACAATCATTGAACCAATTGAATCATCGTAATACCACCAAACCAATCATTAAATCTCAAGCAACCATTGAACCTAGATCAAAACATTCAATATCATATATAAACCATCAGATCATGCCAATGCACAACCATTAATCAATATACTAAACCATATATTGTTCATCATCACAAAAACAGAATTTGTTCCTGCAAACCTTGATCAGACATATATTAGAATGTATATGTTACTTCTCTTGAACACACCCACATATGTACACGCTTCCTCTGTGTCATACATGTGTACATATCTCATAATACTGAACATTTAATCATCAATCATTGAACCATACATAGACCATTTCACCAGTTATAGATCACTGAACCAATCATAGATTTTTGAACCAATTACAGACCATAGATCATTGAATCACACCTAATAAAACTTATGTACAATTAAAAATGATCATTACAACCAAATCACCTTAATCCTTATTGTCAGACACAAATCATCATGACAAATACATCATCGAAAAATAACAACAAAAAAACCAGACATCATCTACTGTAAACATCAATCATTAGTTCAAACCCTAGTTTATATATGTCACTTCCATAAGGCATATTTGTGTATGTATGCACTTACCATACACAACACCCACATACAGATCTCAACGCACTACAAAAAATATCTCATATTATATACGTGACCCTACAGAGAGCGATCCACATATGTACAAAACTATTCCCAAACATATCCACATACAGATCTGAAAATTTTTGCTACAAACACAATTTCACTCTTTACAACCTTTACTCTCAAAATCACATACTTTTGAATACTTCATCCAGATCACAACATCATTATAACCACAAATATATCATTTTTAGTTACTTGGACATTTTCAATAATTAAATCAAAGAAGCATATATGCCTACATACTTCAGATCTTTCAGATCTCAGTCATCGCCTTGCTCCCTGTTGCACACCTGTTCCAAATCATATCATATGTAGATAATCCATTACTTACACACCCAACACCTTTATATCCATCTCTTTATATAGATTTAACCTTAGTCAATACCTTGGGCCAATCCCTTAGTAATGTCATTGGTATTCTTTGATGGGATCAAATAACTGTTGTCACACATATTACTATGGGCCAATACCATGGGAAAGACCCCTGGTATCCAAATTACCATGCTATGGATTCAATACACAAATTTTCTTCACAGTACTTGCATATTTATGCAACCTTACTTCTCAGGATCTATGTATACTTTCTTAAACTTTACCTTTACCATCCACCTGTCTCTAAACTGGAATTCCTTTGTTCATGTCACTTGTAGCATCTATATCACTCTGCATAAACATCTTGTTATCACAATGTTGACATCTTTATCAAGTAGGCTTCCATGAAGGACAACACATTATCCATAATTCCAATATTATCCCCCTTTGAACTTCATGGAAACCACTTTGGTGTTTGGTCATCACTTGTAAATACCTACTAACACACCTGCAAATACCAAGTATTCTCACCAATCATTATTCTCCAAACGTCAAGCTTCTCTCCCCCTTTGTAGAGAAGATCACTATAGTTCTGATATGCTAAATATGAAAACTACATACTGACTATACTCCCCTTGAGCATATGTTGAACCTTATGAAGATATTCAATAACGTACAAGACTTTATGACTCAACCAAAAAAGACTTTTCCTTTCACCAATGAATCATTATTACATCATATACCCAACATATTGGGTTTACATTTTTGACCCAAAGTTTACATCAATGTCCCAAAATGGGATCACATACATGACATAACTTGATCCCAATAGCTCATACATATTGAATTTTACAATGATTTAAAACATGGGTCTTTACATGACCTTTACATCAAGAGACAAATATGACATTTATAACCAAAACCAGAGACCTTAATAGTGAGGTAGGGAGACCATGATAGTCATCAGCAACCATCATACACCATAAAGGAACTTGCAACATGAACACCTGATTGCAAGAACAAAAAAAAAACATGAACATCCTCATCATCATCATGTAGGATGATGTAGTCATAAAAATGTGACCAAACATGCAGTGTTTCCAAGCATCACCAAGAAGTTGTAGCAACATCATATCAATAAACATCCTCTTGACTTCATGTAACATGATTTTTCCACATATAGGAAGAGCCATAATCCATAGGCAACAATATCAATATTTTGAACCATAATGCCATCATATTATCTTCATGCATCCATCAAATACAAGTAGAACCTTTAACATCAATAATGACCATATCATATACTTCATCAAGTATATCAAGTAGAATTATCACACCTAAACAACTTCACCAAAATGAAACTCAAGTAATTATCCATAAGATCCCTATATATAGTTCATCCATCATTGATAACCCATGACATAGTGACAACAATATGTAGATATCTTCTCATCAATGAGAGACGCCAACAACAATGAGTAAATAATGAACTTGTCATCATCAATCATTGACAACAAAGACCATAACATACACATCCTCTTCATCAAGTGTATCAAGTAGGATTAACAACTTCACTAAGTGCAACACAAGCAACATATAGGCAACATTACTAGTGACATAATGGCAATAACATATGTATCTTCAGCAACAACTGCAGTAACAACCATACATCAGTAATGATATGTATTCATCATAAACCATCATGCAATAATAAATGTTGAAGAAACCATAATAAATGTTGTCAAATCTGATCATATCCACCTCATCAATCAACAAATCCATTAAAGAACCATAACAACAATAACATTTTTAAACAACTCATGAACCATCATGAACCACTCATCATTCGTATGCATCATATGGGAATTATTAACATTATGCAATAAACCAATGCCAGTGCTAGAATATCAATAATAATTCGATGGAAGCATATGAGAAGCTCCCCCTAAACCTGCACCACTTTTATCCATCTCAAAGAAAAATACGCAACTATCTAGATTAAAAATCGTGTATATGCGTGACTGTCCTTCATCATATCAACATACAGAAAATAAACAGTTGATTCTTTATAGTCACAACTCCCCCTAAACCTATATTGTCTGTTCTTGTTCATTTTTACTTCATCATATGTAATGTCAGTAATACCAAAACATCATCAAAAGAATACCAAACCAAAATATAGAAGCATCACCAAGATACTCATGCATAGCTCCCCCTGAGATCATACATCAGTGATCTTGCAGACCTGATAATCATCACTTGCTCTTCATGAGGTCATGTACCTCATATCACTTCTGCAATCACTATTAGAAGTACACTTAAAAAGAATAGACCGTAGTGGGAACTATCTTCTTTTATTCTAAATCTGAAGAAGAAGAGGAACTATACCACTTATTTCTGCCTGAATTCTTCTCTGCTAGCACATATAATTTGTCTGGATTTTTGTATCCTCTTGTTATAACCTTTCTAGTTTCTTCGTCTATAATTTTGCATTAATTTGATGTAAATACAATTATATGCCCTTTGTCAGCTATTTGACCTACACTTAGAATATTCTGTTTTAGCCCTTGAACTAATAATGCATCAACCACTTTTGCATACTTCTCAAGTTTGATTCTATCTTTTCCCATAACTTTTGTTGGAGCATTATTACTAAGAATCACCTTACCTTCTTTGTTTTTATTGAGAGACTCAAACTTGTCCTTATCTCCACCCATGTGATGAGAGCATATATTATCGATGTACCATTCATCTTCATCTTTAAATGAGAAAAGAACAAGACCACACCTTGTTTGTTCTTCTTCCTTTTTATTAATATGAGAAATGTTGGTGTATCCAACTTTCTTAGGCCTTTTGGTAACAATGTTCTTGTCTAGTTTTTTGCCATGTTGTCTGTAAAGAGCCATTGATTTGTTCGTACATTCTTTTGCTACATTCCCAAACTTGTTACAAGAATAACATATTATATGACCAAAAAATAGAGATGAGTGTAGATTTTAACCCCGTACAAAAATTACCTGCATACGAATTCTAAAACACAGAAAAATAAACAATGCGAGAGCATAACATATAAAACACATATACACAGAGATTTTCCCACTGGATCCCAAAACTAGGACTACCAGCTTGATTTTTAATTATATTTATTTTAATGTTACAATACATATTTATGCATGTCGAAGCATCCAATACCATGGACTGAAAACCATCGCGTCCAAAACCATGGACCAAAAAACCATAGGTAGGTTCGCCCAACCTAATATAGGGTCCAAATTTTTTTTTCCTGAGGCGCTGCCTCGGACCCCGTAGAGGGGGCTACACGCCCACCTCAAACCCCCCTATAGACCCTCTGTGACGCAATCGGTGCAACGAAGGGGGGGCTCCGCTCCCACTCTAACCCCCCGGTTCACTACGTAGGTTAGTCGTGGAAAGAATATAACACAACCAATAATCTCCCACTTGTTGTTTCCTTTCCACAAGGGGCCATAAGAGAGCTTAGTCATTTTTTCAACCCTAAAATGCCCATTGTTTCTCTACACCAAGAGAACTTCACAGAGCTCATAGATTTTTTCAATGCATCTGCAATGTTCTTCAAAGTGTCCACCTTCACCAGCAACACTTTTTTGTCTTCTATCATATCCCTCACAAAGTGATACTGAAC
>APFE031160845.1:11286-32446 GCA_000404065.3 Pinus taeda
TTTCTTGTTCCTTTTCTTCTTCCTCTTCACAGTCTATGTAAAATAATTTCTTCTTAGCACACTTATGACCTTTAGTGTATTTTCTATCACAACTGTAACAAAGCCTTTTTTCTCTTTTTTCTTCCAATTGTTGTCGTGTCAACTTTGTAGGTTGTGGAACGCTAGGAGCAACAACACTTCCATATTTATAGTTGTGAGTGGTGGGCTGCTTTATTGCCATAATTTTTCTTTCAATTTTTCTTGCCAACCTGAATGCCTTCTCCAATGAATCAGGTTCCCAAAGGCGAACCTCATGTTGGATGTTATCCTTTAAAGTCCCTATGAACACAACAATCATATACTCGTCTAGAATATCTTTTACCCTTATATTCAATTTTTTGAAGTCCTCAATGTGCTCCATCATTGAACCCTTTTGTTTGAGATTTATCAGTTGGCTAAAAAAGGTGTTGCTTTTTGTATCCTCATAATGTGTTATCATTTCTTCTGTAAAAATTTCCCAAGTGACAATTTGTTTATGAGAGCAAAGCCATCGATACCATACAAACTAATTTGGTTCAAAACATAAAGTTGCAATGTGTACCTTTTGTGTGTTTTTCACATTATGGAGATTGAAATATTGCTCCATCTGTAGTATCGATGTTACGGGATCCTTGCCATCAAAGTTCTTCATATCAATATTTGGAATATGGTGGGTCTTCAATCCAGTGTTAGAGTCTATGAAATCATGATTAACATTTCTTCTGTTCTCATCATGAGTTTCCTTTACTACCCTTTTTCCATTAGTAAGAATTTCTTGTAACAACTTTGTCAAATCTATCTTCAAATCTTCCATGTTGTCTTTAAGTTTTTCTTCTATATCATCCATCTTAGCTTCCACACCTTTCTTTAAACCATCCATCTTATCTTTTGTTACTTTTTGTGAGAGTGAATTTTGTTCCACTTGGTCTCGTAATTTTCATATATATCATGTTGCATTTCTTCCTCTTCTTCATGAGTCATGCTAGAGATTTCAGGTTGCTTAATAGGTGTTTCTATTTTATTTATTTGTGGAATCAATTAATGATAATTATGCTTCATTATGCCCTTTGAATTCCTTCAAACTAATTTTTCAAACCAAACTTATGCAAAAAAAACAAAAAAAAACAAAAAACAAAACAAAAAACTACACACATTTTTTCACTTTGTAGGATCTCGATATTGAATATATTGTATCTCTGCAATTTTAGACCTCCAAGGTCTAAAATTTCATGCTAAAGTAGCCCTATGAGTCCTATTTCCAACCCCACAAGTCCGATCAAAATTGGATTCTCCAAGGAAGAGTTCTTCCAAATCTCCCACGATGACCTGATCATAGACTAGTTTAGTAGAGTGAACTTGTACAAAGTTCCACGCATCACTGTTTTGACCATAGGACCTTAAACCAATACACAAAAAACTAAAAGTCATCCTCTTTCTGTAACTTTTTACTAAATTTCAATCTCATGCTCAAAAAAAAAATTAATAAATAAATAAATATAAATAAATAAAAATAAAAATATAAAATAAATAAATTTATGACAATTTTCCCCAGGTCACTTGTTTGAGATATAATTCGGGAGCCTGCAAAAACTCTAACTTCCTTGGATCCTACCTCCGAAAATATAGCGAGAAAATAACTGAAATTTAGACCCAAGGTTCATCAATATTTAGGCTCATATGGGTTTTAATTTTAGCTTCTGAAACATCGTAGAAAAAAATTTATAGCGAAATTTCCACAATGACATGTTTAGAGCAGCGAAACCCCATAATCCAAAGGCTCTAATACCAAATGTTATGTAACCAGCTCACAAAATAGAATAAAAGATAGATCAATGACTTCAAAATCAGCCTCTTCGAGGGGGAAACCTTCTTTACATTACACAAATGAACAATTATTGGATGATACAAATGAGAAAACCTCCTTTTTATATATAGGAGTCTAAGAGGTCACAATATAATCAAAGCTGACATAACAATAATAATATAAGGGCACAACAATAACAAGAGTGTGATTCTATGGGGCACAATAATAACAATATGGGGAAAATAGGGGCACAATAATAACAATAATGGCTACAATGACAATAGTAATGGGGGAATCACTAGTATTATAGGGACCTAACATGTCCGGTGAACACTTACCCATCTTTAGTTACAACATTATATTGCTAAATGTGAAAATCTACATGCTAAAAAAGAAAAATATTGTAAATAAGTTTTTATATCCTTATTAATTAGATTTAAATATTAAAAATGTGATATGATGTAAAAATAATCCTTTAGGGTTTTGCTCAGAGAAATGAAAATTTGAGAGTTTTAGTGGATACGATGCTTTTTATATGGCTAGATGGCTAAATTAGTCGAGTTTCTACCTCCGTTCCCACCCCATGCTTCGGATATTGTTGCTTTTAACTCATTGGTCACAAATGCATCATAGTACCAAAAGGAAAATCTTTCTCATTTTTGTCAAGAAGCTGGAGGAAATTCCAAAGGTTGAGGTTCTTTCACTACGGTCAAGAACACAAACCTTGCAATTGGTTGAACGTGGCTTGGTAGACCAATTCATGGGGATCTAACCCTCCCTGCTTTTTGTGTGGTTGTGGGTTGAAAAAAAATGGAAACCCATAATCAAGGGTTCTATCACTTCAAATTTATGTGGAAAAGGATTTTTTACCTTATTTTTTGAGAACAAGGATGGTCTGCACCTAATATTTTTAAGTGGACCTTACATCATGTTGTAGCGGCTGAAACACCCTCCAAAATTTTGGCCTACATCCAAATTTCGAAGCCTTCCTTGGTTTTTCCCCTAATGGTTGCCAACACTCGCACTCATTCCATGAGCTCTTGTCGAATCTTTACACCCTTTTTTCTTGATCAACCATCGGTCATCTTTTGGCATGTTGATTGATATATCAAGCTTGTGATCTTGTTCTAGCAATTTTGAAGGTTTTTCGTTATGTGTATGAGTTGTTTTCGCTCTATGAACATCGGTTGTACTCACACACAAAGTTGTAAACATTGTCATGCAAGTGTCATGACTCATCGCAATCATTCGAAGATCTATCTCAAGTGTCATACTTGTCACTCTTAACCTTTAAGACAATCTCACTGAGCACTTTTTGTCTTGTTGGTTTGAGGAGTATTTTCATCGAGTCATGCTAAGTGTTTCATCACATTGTCTTGTATGCACAAGTTCAATTGCCCTCACACTTAGCCATTTTTCCTAAAAATATTTCGACGACAACCCTCCTTCAACCAGATCCCGACTGAGTTGCACTGTGAAGTCTCGGCTCTCAGTGACCCTTCTTTGTTGCCCAAAATTGCATAGAGCTTGAGGTTGTCCTCTAGGGCATCCAGTACTGCACAATCTTGGAAGTGAGCAATATGGATGTGTCCCAGAACTGTGCAAAAGTTGTCCCCAAGTCCGACCCAATTTGCGCTTCCCGCAAGATCACTCATCCAACGTCCCTCTAGTCTACCGGAAAACTTGAGTTGCATTGATCCCCAAAAATGCATAGAAGTTCCCTAGTTGTTTTCACTACACTGTCTGTAGAAATTGCACACTCATATGAGTCAGGCCTTTTTTGCCTGTCACTTCACTGTTCCAAGGAATTGCACAGATATGACAGGAAGGCCCCCCTGTTGTCTTTCCCTACTCTCCCTCTGAAAATTACGCAGTTTTGACTGGCACTCTCCCTCCTACCCCGCTCTGGACTCATCCCAGAAACTACGCAACAAATACCTACCCGACACTATCTCTCATAAATGTGCAATTATGACCAGCAGCTCCCCGCAGCCTGATCCAGCCTTGCTCTGGAAACCTACACATAAATGTCTGTCAGTGCCTCTTGTTGCCTGCTATGTCTTCCTTGGAGAAACTATGTAGATTCCTAGTTGGATCCCCAAGTGAATTGCCTAGTCTCCATCCTAAAAACTACACATAATTTCCCAGCAATTCCTCCCGACACATTGCCTTGTCTTCCTCCCAGGAACTACACAATTCTGCACAGTTGGGTTCTACCTTGTAGTTGTTGCTTTTGTCCCGGATTGCACAAATCTACCTCCTAGTTACATCTGCACAGTTTTTCCCGAAAGTGATCCGGAGCCTCTTATCCTGGACTGAGCTATGCTCTACACAGTTTCGGTGCCTTGTCCTCTCTCCTGGTCGCCTGCACTCGAAACAAAAAAAAAAAAAAAAGCATCATGCTAGAATAATATATTTTTGGATTTGATGTTGTCTCGTCACGAGTGATTTCAAGAACAGGTATATTAATGAAACATGGTGTGACGACAAATTGGATGAAGGAGCACATGCTAGAAGACTTGCTCACAATTGAATAAACGTACGAAGCACATCACACAACAAGTAAAAGGGACACATACACGTGCACCATCAAGCAAAGACCAAGACCATTGAAGACCCCACACACTTTTCCATGTGGAGGTGAAGACATGATACACCAAGAGCACACCCATCACTCAGTAGCATAGAAGCTCAACACGAACATCACAGTTATCCAATACATGTCAGCGGTGTCATGTCGAGTTGTTTTGGCCACATCACTACTATGTGCCATAACTTTTTGTAATCAAATGTAATGTAATGTGAAATTCTAAGAGACACGCATATGAAGTTGAAGAGTCATGATAGTTAAAAATTCATAAGAAGTCAAACAGTCACGAGGGAAGTCAAAGAGTCATAAGGGTCAGTTATCCCCCTTTGCTATATATATATCCCCTCATTATATGAGCAAAGGAATGTTCACCATGGCTCCTCCCACATAGCCTTGAGAGTCTATAATTTGTTTTTGAGGAGCGAGGAGTGGCTCCAATGTCCCACTATTGGGGCTAGTGATGTATGGTGTACAAATGTGTCTTGGAACTTTTGTTTAATTTAGAATCATGTCTCGGGCCAACACATTTTCACGCATGTTTTATATCCGTTTGTAAGACTATTCTTTAAACATGTGGCATGCATGTTTTCTTAACCTGTACTATGATAGTTGAACTACTTCGGTTATTTTAGTACTTACATTGTTGAAGATGTGTTGTATTTTGTATCATTGTTGTCTCATCTGTGTGGACTACTCCGTCAAACATTAGACAAACCATTCTTGTGTTTTCTTGGTTTTAACAATTGTCACCCTCATGTGGACTACTCCACTGCACGGTGTACATGTTTTCCCTTGCACTTTGATTTTAACAATTGTCGCATCCACTATGGACTATTCCGTTGGAAGCTGAACAGACCCTTGTTGTTTTCGTGTGTGTCTCTCCCTAGGTGCTACTACTACCTCTCATCTAGAGGCTCAATTTTACCTTCTTCCTTATAGTAAGAGAACCCAGACACAAAGTTACATTACACACTCAACAAGCATACTTACCACGCTTTCTTTAAGTTACAAGCATAACACTCTCATGTGTTGAACATCAAGAGCTAAGGGAAATCTCTAAGATAATGGAAACCGGGCCATCATACTGGATGGGACTCCTACACCAAGCAGTGTGAGGTCTAGTTGGAAATTCATAGCAGGGAGATCCCCTGAATGTTGGCAATTCCAGCACCATCGGTGGGGCCCAAGGGTGATATCTAGATCAATGGAGTCTATATTTTAATCTTGAAAGTGATGTCCCATTCATCGTCCATGTTTTGGTAAAACTACATTTTTTTCCCTTGTACTATTGGAATGATACTACTTTCATAAATATTGGCAATGCATTTAGGAGCTACATTAATTGAGCTGGGCTACCAGAGGGGCTCTTCTCATATGCAAGGATATGCGTGGAGGTAGATATGGATAAGGGGCTCCTATTAGAAATAACCCTGAACATAGATAGTTTGACTCATATTTAGGAGGTTGACTATGATAAAATTCCTTTTAAATGCAAAGTTTCCCATGAATATGGCCACTTTGAAAGAAGTTATAAAATGAAGCAGTAGGAGCAACAAAAACAAGGGAATGAAGGAGAACAATCACAACAACAAAATATGAGAAGAGGCCTAGCTAAACAAAAAAATAATCTACCAAAGAAACCATATTAGAATGGGAACAAAAGGAAATTACCAACTTCCCCTAAGAAATCCACTTCAAGGGGAGGGGAAGGATCTGGTAAAGGCCAAAATGAGAAAAATAACAGTGTTAAGGGTCTCAATTCAGTGGTTGAATAAGGGGAAATTCTCAAAACCAATGTACAAGAATAGGTACAAAATCCAGGTCTAGCCTTGTGAACTAGAGAAAAATGATGAATCCATGTTGCCATTAGAAAAATTATTTAATACCAAAGAAAAAAATAGTGGAACCTTCCTTAGAATAGGAACAATTCCTCTCCCCTAAAAGTTCCAAATTGGTGCCTTCCTTCCCGAGCTCAGGTAATGAGAACTAGAAGGCAGAGAATGAAAAAAAATTAGAAAGGTTGGTCGACGGACCAATAGAGAGGTAAGGCATGAAAAAAAAGATTAGGATAAGGAAATGGGAACACAAGAAATATTATATCCAAAACTAAAGGGATATAGAAATACTAGAAAATGAGGAAAATCAACCCCTCAACAAGCGGCTACTCATACAACAAGTAAGTAATCAAGGTACTTTTCTAGAATTGTATGGGATTGGGGTTGGAAAAAGCGATTGATGAAGTGCAATCTTTGATCGAGATGGCCAAATTAGGCCATCAATTATCACATAATGGAGTCTAATAACTAAAAAAAAATTAACCCAATGCAAATCAACTCATTGGAAAATAGGAGGCATAGAGGCCTCGTGGAAACTAGAATATATCTATGTTATATAGGGAGGTCAAGAGCATCCAAATTAACCCCTCAAGTTAGTCATTCATAGTCATCAATGTGCCTCGTCAGGACTTCAACAGGTTCATAATCATTAAGGATTTTTATCAATCAATGGTTTTATGTTTCGTAAATGTTGTGTTATGCTAGGGCAACTATGTAAGGAATACATCTACAAAAACTCCATTTTTGTCGCTAAAAATTATGCTAATTGAGAAATTGATAGAAATTTTGAAGAAGTTGTTATGCAATTCCTAATGTATTTTTTGTGATCTAGGCACGAATTTACATAATATAAATACTCTTTCCAGTTAAAAAATAAACAAATTTAAATATAAAGTTCTAAAGTATTGTAGTTGGGAATATGAATCATTATTTTAATTTATATGGTAAAATGGATATTTTTTTGTTTTGTTTGCTTGGTAATGTGAGTCCTAAGATCACTGGAACTCCTAACTTGCAACTTGAGTAACCATGATTCAGGGCCATCTAAGCTGTCAAAATCACCCAGGATCACACCCAACTTAGGCCACACCAGGCCTTAACATGGCTAGATTTTTTCCCACAAAGTTTCAAACTAATGACCTTTTCCCCACAGAGTTCCTTAACAGAACACCCTGTCACCGCTTGCTCTACACGGACTAACGTAAAATGGATATTTATTTATAACTACTATTTTATATTTTTTATATCTTTCACTTTTATTATATATTTATATAATATATATTATAGATATTTCTGACTATATGTGTATTAATTAAATTATCAAGTTCTTATATGTTTATCGATTGTATGTTCTAAAATATCATAATTACAATGTGAATCATTATTATTTATTTATTTTAATGTGATATGCAAAATTATGATTTTTTGATAGAAAAAAATGTTTGTTAATTTTATTAATAAAAACAAAATTACAAAATAATAAATCTGCTTCAAATGATTTATTACTTTTAATTTTAATTTTTTTAAATGGGAACAAGCTTTTTTGAAGAATCGATAACTTCAAAAGGTCAACTACATAGAGTTATTTCATAAATGCCAGAAATGGGCCAGTTACAAAATGTCTATGTAGACTTGATTCTTGAACTGACGCAAACGGGGAAATGAATTGTTCACCAAACCACTCGAGCTAAGATCATTTGACTTTCAAACAAAGAAGGACATGGGGGTGGGTATTGATCCACCTATGTGTGCACAGGTTACAACCATAGTTAGGGAAACGAATTGTTCACAAAAACACTTGAGCTAAATCCTTTTACTTTGGAACAAAGGAGGACATAGGGGTGGGATTTTATCCACTTATGTGTGCACAAGTTACAAAATGTCTCCATAGACTTGAGACTTGAATTAATGCAGTCAAGGAAAGGAATTGGAATCTTTCACCAAACCACTCGAGCTAAGATCCCTTAACTTTAAAACAAAGGAGGACATGGGGGTGGGATTCGATCCACTTATGTGTGCACAGGTTAGCCCATGTCTCTATGGACTTGAGACTTGAACTGACACAAATAGGGAAAGGAATTGGAATTATTCATGAAAACACTCGAGCTAAGATCCTTTGACTTTAGAAGAAAGGAGGACATGAGAGTTGGCTTTGATCCACTTATCTGTGCATAGGTCACAAAACCATTTAATATGGTCTCTCTAGGTGCAACCGCACGTTAGACCACTACCTCAAGGTGCTTCCATAGCTCCAAGGAAGCCCTCATGGGAATTGAACCTTACTTAATGGTGAAAAACTCCTAGCTTTCCACCATTGGATACAACTCCATTGGGTGATTTATTAATGTTTATATTTTATTAGTTTTTTAATTAAACCAACATAAGTTTTTTATTATTATAAATATTCGATTTAATGTGCTATTTTAAAATCACTACAACATATAAGTTAATATTTACATTTTACACTCATTTACAGACACTATAACATCTTCCCTATACTTGGTTGTCTCGACCCAATAGAAACTTAATATTTATAATAAACATTTTTTTCTAAGCTCTCTCCTCTCTCTCTCTCTCTCTCTCTATATATATATATATATATATATATATACTTACTTACTTGGAACAAAAGCACAAGAAACCCTAATAGTACTTCCCCACATTTCGTGGATGGTAAACCAAGTAAATTGTTGGCTTTGATTATAGAGCCTCACTTAATGGGAATCAAAGAGGGTCGAACCCATGATCAACAACAACTAGAAACAATATCAAAGAGCTTCATGTCTAGCTCTAGACCACTTAAGATAAACCTTGGGGTTTTATATATATTAAACATTTATGAAATATGTTATATTTATTATCAAGGTCTTAATAAAATTATTATTATTGTTATTATTGTTATTATTATTATTATTGTAAGCTACTGAAACAATACATTAACCAAAATTCAGTTTACATCATTGAGAAATCCACTATGGTCTGCCACTAGGGAAAGCAAACCATAAGTGGAAATAAATGGCCTTTGTTCGAAAGAATACCCAAAGTGACCAAAACTAAGTTACAATGCAACAAAAGAATTTTTCTCTAGACACTGACTAGGTGGTAGTATGTGATGAGAATGTCCTCCTCTACCGCATTTCTGAGTTAAGATCCTCGACAAGTTGTTAGATGGTCATCCTTTGTCGCATGTCTTCGTTGTTTAATTTTGCTATCAACCCAATCGGGGGAAAATCCTAAGGAGTTTGTCAAGGCATGGAGAGAACCTTCTTTATCATGCATGATCAAGCTTTGGCAACCATTTTTGGGTCCTGTTGTGAATGTTGAACTCTAGGGAGTAGCTAGACTGAGAGATGGCTTGGAGCATCCAAGATTAGCAAGAAATTCAATTGTATTATTTCCTATGTGTGTGGAATGCATAGGAAAGATAAGTGGGATGGAGGCGATTATTTGCACAAACTTGATTATATAGTGCTCCGACCTCTAGCTAGAAGATATCTTGTCAATATGTGAACCATTTAGAATCTTTGTGAAAGTGGTGTTAACTAGTTTTTAATCACCTTCAACCACAATTTTGTTGGAGCCTTGAGAATGAGTCTCCTCTAAACCTTTACTAGAGAAAATAATTCAGTAGTGTTATTGTTGGTCAAAGATGATCTTGGAAAATGTCGCCATAGCTTGCCAAACTAGGGTTCCCCTTGGATGTGCCATCGAATTTGAATTTCATGAAAAAGTGAGGGAGAGGAATCCAAATGGAGGGTGACGAAGGATGAGAGGGGCACGAAGGTGAGGGAAGGGGGCCGATCATGGATGAGTGAGAAAAGGAAGTGAGGATGGTTGATTCCTCCAAAGAGGCAGACCAATCCTCCTGACATTAAGAAGAGGAAATAATGGTTTCTTTGACGTCCTTGTCAATGTTGTTCTAGAATTATTTAGGGTAAAGGGACATGCCTTTGAATATGCGATTATTACACTCTTTCCAAAGAGACCATAAAAGGAAGCTAAGATCCAAATCCCATGCTCTGTTTAGGATCAGATTTTAGAAGGTGCCTTTCCTCCAAGAGTTAATTGTATCATTTATATTTACATGGGGATGTCTATCTAATTGGTGGAAAATAGAGGCTAAGTTGGTCAAGAGATAATCAACATAAACACAACTTTTGAAGAGGTGCAAGGAGTTCTCTTAGTGATTCTAACACATGAAACATAGGGAGGGACCTTCAAATCCTCTCCTTTTAATGTGATCCCATGTCAGAGTGATCCCTTTGACTAACATCCAAAGAAAGTGCATGATTTTAGGCCAGATCTTGGCACCCCAAATGTGATTCCATATTAGATTCCTCAGTGGAAGAGCATTTGTGATAGGCATAAAATAATATTCTTTAATAGTAAAGACATTGGCTAGAGTGTGTCCCCATTTTAATTTATTTGGCCCTTGCAAAATATGAATCTTTCATTGGCTCAAAATTGTTTCAAATGTGGACCATTCATCATTGGGAATGTCAAAATCCCAATCATTGCAATCTTTCCAAGTTCTCCAAGCTGAGTTGGTTGAACTGGTCGATGCTTGTTTCCAAAATTGAGCTCACTAGGATAGGCCATGCCTTTGAAACAAACATATTAACTACTAGCATTGTGGAAGGGTATTGAGAGAAAGTAGTTGTTTCCAAGAGTCACTCTAGAACTTAGTGATGCATCCATTATGGACTTCCCAAAAAGCATGGTTTTGGACCAACCGCTTGCTTTGATTGGCTAAGGTTCAGATTGATGACCCCATCGTGCTACCTTGAGAGTAGAATTCAGATATTAGACTTGTTCCATTGCAGTATTTTTGATTCCATATGCTTTTCCATAAGTCTTCTCCCCCTTGGATCCACCTCCACCATGTTTTGGCTCCCATTTCCTTGTTGAGCTACTCAGGATCCCCGAAACCCAATCCTCTAGAAGATTTGGGAAGGAAAACGTTCTTCAAGACCCCTAGATCCCATTTGCACTCTTAAGAGGCCCCACCTTATAGAAAGGATATATATATATAACACAACACACACACACACACCAACACACAATATATATATATAGGAGAGAGAGAGAGATAGAATTACATATATATGTATATATACATGTATTCTATATATCATAATACATATACACACCACCACACACACACACAGTATATATATTACATTGTACATATATCTATATATGTGTGTGTGTGTGTGTGTGTTGTGTGTTGATGTATGTGTTTGTGTTTTTGGAATGGATTGCTATAACTCCATAGGGCAACCATGAATAGAAAATTGTGTAAATTGGCAAGTCTTGTAGGATGGATCGAGAAGAACTAAAGTGGCCACTAATATCTAACGCTTACAAAGTCCATTTCTCAGGTCAGAGGTGAGACTTTTATAAGTAGATCTATCTATCTTATATATATATATATATATATATATATATTAATATATATATAATATATATATTAATATTAATTATATATATATATATGTTTTGAACGGATTGCATAACTCGCGTAGGGGAAACTATAACATAAATGCGGTAAACTGGCAAGTCTTGTAGGATGGATCAAAGAACAATTAAGTGGCCAACTACTGCAAAGGTCCATTTCTCAGTTCAAGAGGTGAGCTTTTATAATAGATCTTGCCATAAGATTGTCTTTTTTGAATTATTCATAACTGGTGCTCCAAGATAAATGATAGGAAAGTTGGCTCTTTGAAAGCCAAGAAGGCAAGTTAAATGGAAATGGATGTGAGGCTGGGTATTGATGAGCCATGGTATTGCAACAAAAATGCTACAATTCTCAAGGCTACCAACTTTAATTATTAACCCGAGGTTCGTATAAACTTAAGAGGGGCTGACACTATATGTGTTGTAGACACATCTTTCTTCCTAGTCTGACTCCCTTTGATGCAAGTGAAAGAAGACAATGAAACAACTTCAAATTAGCAAAGATCTATGTGCATAAATTAATATAACTTTTCTACTATTAATAAAATCACGCTGAAATCAAGAGATTACAAATTTCCTCTACTATTATGCAGAACGGAAATCACAATTAGAAACACATGAAATGACATACAACCATAAAAACCACAAGAACACAATGATTTCATAGGGAAACCCAACTAGTAAAATCTGCTCCACTACTTTGCATTAATTCAGATGAAAAGAGAAACAATTACAGTGTCTTGCTTCAATCCTGAAGCACATCCTACACTGTAAATCTATTCTCCTATTGACTGTCCTATGCTGGAAAATGCTTAGCCAATTTAAGGCTCCAAATTCCTCTTATTTCCTTACGCAATTCAGGAGAAAATGAGCTCCTAAATAATAGGGGAATTCCATATTTCCTTATGCAAATCCAAAGGAATTCAATACCTCCTTAACTACCAAGCATGTACACTCAACTAAAATACAATTGATAATTACAATGTGCCTTTTCCTTCACTCCAGCTAGGCAATTTGAATTCCATGCATATCTGGGCTACTTTTAGCTAATTGACTAGTTTAACTGAGAGATTAGTGAGTTAACAACGGTTCTACTACTCAGTTGACCTTCAACTAGCTCAATTAGTTACTTGAGCTTAGTTAATTGATTTCAACTTAAAATAGTTGAACTAGATTGCTAAATTTTAGTAATCACTACATGCACAACTCTACTTCAAGCCTATAACTCAAATTTACTGACTTAACTAGCAGATAAGGCCAGGTCACTCTAGCTAACTACAAACCAATTCATCTTGCTAATGTGGAAAATCAAATTGCTCAATTTGACTAAGGCACAAGTTAAAATTGACTCTTTTCTTGCTACATTTATAACACTCCCTCTTAATAAGAAAAGGGCTCTGAAAGCCCCAGTACAACTCTTGTGGAATGTACTATAGCACTGCCTCTCCCTGTTGTTGTTGCTACTACAACAACTACAACTACAACTGAGAAGCATCCAAAATATTGAATAAATTGTGTCTCTACAACTTTCTACTGGGAAAATTGCATTGTTGTTGATTCTATAATGTGCCTCCTGCACTGCTATCAACACTGCTCTATGCTCCACAACATCTTACTGCACCAACTAACATTGATCCTTCTTCTACTGAATATTGTGGGCCCCTGTAGCAAGTTATTGATCCATGAGGAAATTATATTGCAACTGCTACTACTCCCCTATAAATCCTACCCAAATTTTGCAACTCTGGAACTACAACTCTACATCACCCCACCTCACTCCTGGAGGTATAGTTGCATGCATGGTGAAGTCTACCTCTAGCTTATAGATATGTTTCACTCTAACTCCAGTCAATTTCTCTTGCTCAGTAGCCACATGCTTCAGAAAATCTTTACCCTTATTGTATACAACATCATAGCCTATATCCTCTATTGAGAAGTGTAGCAAGAAAGTCTTAATTTGACATAGCCTTGGTCAAACTAAGAAAAATAAAAATTTCCACATCAGTAGACAACTTGGAGGCAGTTAACTGAGGTGACATGGCTCTTGTCACTCAATTATCTCAGTAAATTCAAGTTAGTGGGCTTGGAGTTCAGTTTGCATGTGTTGATTGCTAATTTGTAGCAATCCAGTTCAGTTATTTCTAGTTGTACTCAATTAAACTAGTTATAACGGTTCATAGAACTAGTTGGAGGACAGTTGTGCAGTGGGACAATTGTCTAAATCAGAGATCATCCATTTAACTAATCAATCAACCAAAAATATCTCATGCATGCAAGTAATTTGAATTACTTAGATGTAGGGGAGATTCCAAGGAAGTGTAACATCAGTTGTAGACTAGTCTTGAGTGTCCATGTGTTGCATGCAATCAGTGATCAATCCTTGGGAATTGCACTGTAAATTTGGAGGAAATTCCTGAATAATATGGGCCAATTTCCTTAGGATTTGTGCAAGGAAATAGGAGCTCAAGTGGAGGCGAAAATTGACTAAGTCTCAGTCAAAGCTTTTCATTGAGTAGAGAGAACAATTATTCAATTGTAGGTCGAGTTCAGAGCGAGCAAGCAATTGTAATACATTCTCTATTCATTTGATTAATGCAAGCAAGCTTAAGGGGTTTTTACCAATTGGTTTCCCCTAGATAAATATGTGTGCCCGTGTATGTGATTGTTTCCTGTTTGTGAATGTTGTTCTAAATTGTGAATTAATTTCCGCATAGTAGTAGAGTAGAATTGTGTATCTTGATTTAGATTAAATTTCTTGAGCAGTTTCAATTCTATCACCATATTTATACATTGTATCATAGCAGGATTCACATTAGAACAATAATTTTGAAGTTGTTCCTTAGGAGGTTTGAATTTTCAGCTTCAATGTAGCATAATTTCCTTAGATTTGGGAGAATGGCCTTCAAAGGACTAAGATTAGAGTATGCCTCAAAAGGAAGCTCAAATTTCATTACCTGGAAGGATTGCATGGAGGCAGCGCTTGATGACTGGATTGTTGGAATATGTCAAGATAGACATTCTAAAACCATGATCAACTAATGCATATAACCTAGCCCAATGGAAGAAAAATGCAGCCAAGCTGAGGACAATAATTCTCAAGGGAGTGAGATACCACATCGTCTCAAATATCCATGGCAAAGAAACTCCTTTCGCAGTGTGGAAGAAACTGACTGAGCTATTTGAGAATAACAGTGACCATAGAAAATTGGCCCTCAAAGACAGACTTTGAAACATTAAGATGCATAAGAATGATACCATTCCATTGTATCTTACCAAATTTACACAGGTTCGGGATGAGTTTGGAGGGGTTGGTTTGAATGTTGCAGAAGATGACCTAGTGAGCCTAACTCTTCTAAACCTTCCTAAATCCTGGCATAGCTACCAGGAAATGGTGATCATGAGGGAGAAATTACCGAATTGGGAACGCTTATGGTTTGATTTTGTATAAGAAGAAATCAGGAAAAATACCAAAGATGGAAGTTCATCCAAAGGAGAGGGTGAAGAAAATTTTACATTGGTGTTGGAAAGGGAAAGAAGGTAAAAGGGAAGAAATATCAAACCAAACTAGATTCTAGCCAAGGGGGCAAGAAGAAAGACTTTTCCAAAATAAAATGCTTCAATTGCCATGATTTCAGGCATTATGCTACATAGTGTCCATATAAAAATTCTAGAAAGAAGAACTCAGGAGGAGCAATAGGTGAAGCATTGGATTCATAGTTCGAGCTAGACTTCACCCTGATCACATGCATGGCCAACATTTTGATGGAGAGTGTGTGGTAATTCGACTCAAGTTCCTCATTCCACATTAAAGGGTGTAGAGAGTTTTTCAGTGACCTAGAGGAGAAAGACCTCCGAATGCATATTGAGCTTGGGGATGACGAAAGGTACAGTGCTACTAAGATTGGTACAGTAACCTTCAAGAGGGAGTCATGATCCCCTCTTCCCCTCAAAGATGTTATGTTTGTACCAGGCCTAAAGAAGAACCTCATCTTTGTAGCTGTTTTGGAAGACTGTGGCTATGATGTGATCTTCAGTAAAAGGAAATCCATCCTGAGGGACATAGCTACTGGGAAGGTGAAGCAGATTGGGGTTCATGTGAAGAACCTATTTAAAATTGATGTGGCATATTGTGTTGCATTAAGTATTAAGGCAGATAAAGTGCATAGTCACGATGTCGGTGAACCCTGGCATTGGAGATTGGGCCATTTTCATCATGGCACCTTAAATATTATGTAGCATATAACCATTGGTCTCCCTAAAGGATCACCTTATCAACACAATGTCTAAAAAGGTTGTACCTTGGCGAAGTATTTAAAATCCACACTCCATGATCAAGACATCAAAGAAAATGTTGTCATGGAAAGAGTCCACTCTAATGTTTATGGACCCTTCTTAACAGCCTCCACTTCCAGGCATAAATACTTTGTTATTTTTATTGGTGATTTCTCAAGGAAGTGTTGGATCTTCTTCTTGTGGAAGAAGGATGTGACATTTTCAAAATTTGTAGAATTCAAGGCACTAGTTAAGAAAGAGACCGGTAAGAAGATGAAGGCTCTCAGGAGTGATAATGAAGGTGAGTATGTTTCGAATCGCTTCAAGGAATTTTGTGCCAAAGAAGGATTTTGAAGAGAACTGACATCTCCCCACAACCCACAGCATAATGGGGTGGCTACGAGCAAGAACTAGATTTGTGGGAGCTGTGAGAGCTATGTTACATGGCCAAGGCCTACCACTGCATTTGTGGGAAGAGGCATGTAACACAACAATCTACTTGTGAAACCAGAGTCCTCATCGGATTCTTGGTATGATTACACCAAAGGAGGCCTTCTCAGGGAGAAAGTCGGATGTGTCTCATTTCATAATTTTTGGAGCCTCTGTTTATTTCCATGTCTCCAAAGATTTGAGGAAGAAACTTGAGCCAACAATAGATTTGGGACTTTTTGTGGGTTACACCGAAACTCCACATAATTGCTGTGTACTTACCTTCCCTTAGAATGATATTTATGTGAAGGGATGTAAAGTTTGATGAGGAGAAAGTAATGAGATGTTATCTTGAGAGGGAGCTTCAAATCCCACTAGAAGAGGAGCGTTTAGCTCCATAGGAGAAGCCCCAGGAAGCTGTGGAGAAACAATAAATGGAGGAGCAAGGAGGAGGCAGAGTGGAGACATCCACTCAAGTAGAACCATCTAGAGAAGTTAGAAAGAGAACCAAGGAAATTGATAAATTAGTGCAGGATGTGAGGGAGAATGTGGGAGCCCCTTCAAACTGTTGGACACCTAATCCTAAATGGGTTAGTGTGGAAGCTAAATAGACTAAGTAGTCCAAGGGACCTTGGGATGTGAATCCCAACGGTCACCATATTGTACTATAAATGTACATCTATTGTTAATAAAAAAGTAATGCATGCTCTATCTTTCATATTCTCTCTCATTCACCATGTCTATTTAACATGGTATCAGAGCCATGATGTGTGGCCCGTTTTCTTCCTAAAACATTGAAGCTGAGCGCGTCAGACTGTATGCATTGCTGCGAGAATGGCATGATTGAGTGTGAAATGTCGAAATTTTTATGACTTGAGCTGTTTGGTTAACGCCCGACCTATACCGCCTCCTCAGCCTATATTCAATTGAACGTTACCTGAGAACTCCTGCACGTCCAGCGTTTCCATTATGAAATCCTGCACGTCCAGCATTTCCATTATGAAATTCTGTATTAGTTAAACGTTACTTGAGCACTCTGAAACGTCCTGGTTTGTTAGATAAACGTTACCTGACCTCTATCTGCCATTCCTCTGACATGGTATCTCTGCGCTCTCTGACTGCCTGGTTTGAACGCCTGAACTGCTCCTGTTGAATGCATTATGGTTTATTGAACGATGTCTATTGAACGTTGTCCATTGAACCAGAGAATGTAAGTTTATGGTTTACGCACAGTCTTATTCCTCTGGTTGTTTTGCGGTGGAGGATTCTGGTACCTGCGCTTGCTCTTTCACGGTATTCGAAGCGACAAGCCAGTGTTGCACTGACATCTTTGAGATGACAATCCTTTGGTTGATTGAACGGCGGATATTGTTTTTCCACGCCGAATGAACTGGCGTGTGTTGAATAATAAATTGAGGCGCTCGGCGTTTTATTGTGATTCGGCATAAAATGCACATATATGTACACTAAACCTAAACAAAAGGCTAATGTATATAGCTGGTATTCCATTGAAGAGCGTGTCTTTTATATGGTAATGACGGTCCACAGTTTTCCACAAGGCGGCCTGCGAATGGGCTTCGGTTGCATAAGAGGGAGCAACGTATTATTTATAATAAGCTTGGAGTTTATCAGTGGTCAAACGATATTGACATTTGTTTGAAATTGTCCCGTATGTATTGGTGTTATCCCACAGCTATTGATCGGTAAATGTTCTGCGTTAATAAATTACTGGCGTTGTATGCATAGAATGTCATGCTGTATGTAGTAGTATATTTGTTGAAGAAGGAGCGCTGCTCATAGTCTGAGACATCGAACAGCGGGACTGGAAACACCTCATATCTATAAACTTGCGTACAGGAGCGTATTGAGACAGGTTGTTGGTCGATTGAGCAATTGTGACAATATATATACATCAACCGAACGGCATAGCAATTGCGACTTTATATATATGTGAGCCTTTGTATAGAGTAAGAGCCAAGCGGCGATATCAAAATGGAGGAGCGCATGGCGTAAGTGAATGTATACATTCTCTGAGTTAAATTCCTTTTGGATATTCATTGGTTGCCTAATTGCTGTAAGCGTTTGCTTGTGGGTTTTATGAAACCGTTCATAAATATGTATATGTCCGCCACATATATATATAGAAAACTAATTGCGCAGGGAACATATGGCGGGGGAATATATATATGAAAGCTGTCTATGGTAACTCTGTACCAGAAGGATAAACGCCGAGTGATAACTTTTGAGATAAGAGAACTGGAGCAGCAGCCACAGCTTTGACGATTGCATAAAAGAAGAAACTGGAGCAGCAGCCACAGCTTTGACGATTGCTTCATAGGCGGCAGGTTTTGTAAGATTGGTTCTGTTGCCATATATTAAGGCAGTATTCATTGTCTGTGTTCTTGGTTGTCTGGTCACGCCCTTGTCTTTGTTGGTTATATATGCGCATGTTCCAGCTATTTTCGGCTCCATGTTCAATAATGGTGAAGGAATTGAGGAATGGACCAAGCCAAGTGGCTCTACATTTTTGTAGCTATCAAATGGAGAATGTTTCCTGGGAGGAGGAGTAGATTGAGAATTTAATACCTCTGAATGCCAGCCGCCATCAACTTCACTAGCTCGTAAAACCGACTCTTTATGAGGCATAAGAATATTTTCTTTAGGAAACGTACTGACTTCTGTTATCTGGTTATTAGTTACAAAAGGAGGACATGAGCCAATTTAGAGCCGCCACGGACATGATTCCAGAGTGTGATACTCATCGAATTTAATACGGCGTCAACCTGGGCATCTCGACTTTATATAAGCCAGAGTTTTTTTTTCCATCGAAGAAAAGAGGCACATCTGTGGGAACCTGCCGAGTGAGATTTATTTCTTGAGGACCCAATTTCAGTTTGCAGTAAGCCTAGGTATTCGGGCCTACTTCACTAGACCCCAACCAGGGGTCGATTTCTTTTTTTCAAGAATTCAGAAAACTGCATAAAGAAGAGGATTGTATGATGTGTAAACTCGGCATCTAATATACAACTACAGAAGTGAAGATTACTCCTGTAGCAATTTGGAAAATCAAGGGAACGAGTATTGAGCAGACTTTCTCTCAAATTGGAGCACATTCCAGATCTCCACCTACCGCCCTTCAGAACTAAATCTTGTAGCATAAGAACGTCAACAGAGAAGCAGTTCCAGAGCCACGAGATTATATGATTTTTAACAAGCTCGGGTTGAAGCATTGTAGAAAACAGTCACAGTGACCACTAACTCTTCTAAAACCTGAATTATTACATAAGCATGGTGAACATTCGATGAGGTTGCGTATTGAACGCTAGCTCCTAACATGGTGATCTGCATCTAAATTGTATTCAAGTACATTAAAGCAGTGAGTCATTTGCTACATTGAAATTGATACTGTATCTTCCTACTCATCTAATAGTTGCAATTATTTATCAATTTATAGACCAATTTGTAGCTAAAGATAACATCACTTCTCTGATTATATTGGTCTGAAATGGATAGAATAGATGATGTATTGAAACTACTGAATAATTTAATGCTATCCACTGTTGATGAGATGGTTAAGATCAACAAAACCTCTCTTTCCAATATCAAAATTTGTCTCCAAAATGCACATGAGAATATTGAATTTTTGCAGCTTGAGACAAAGTTGCAGCAAGAAGAACTACAGCAATGGAGTCATCATTCTGAACCTGTTTCTGTTCAGAAGATTGAAACAGATTCCCATAAACAGCAAGACAATAATGTTACAGTGCATTTAGATAAAGCAGCTGTTGTACATGCAGATGCAGAAATTCAGTCTGCACTTCCCAAACCCATCATCAAACCTTGGGAACAGCTTGTCCACAACAAGCATAGAACTGGTCTTGGATATGACAAGGACTTGTCCTTGCATATTCCAGACTATGCCAAGCCCATTCAGTTTCAGAGTGCTGGTTTCATTTATGACAATTCACCTGCTCCTCATGACAGTTCAGCTTCAGCTGTTCCAGACTTTGCTCCTCTTCCACAGCAACAACAACAACAACAAATCGTGAAATGCCAACACTGTGATCGAGTTGGCCATCTGAAAGATCACTGTTTTGATCTTCATCCATGTAAGCATTGCCATAAAACCAGTCATTCTTCAAACAGATGCTTCAGAAACAATCGTCCTGCAAGAACAAAGATTCGTCTAGGATGGATTGCTTCTTGGCAATGGGCATCAACAGCCAAGAAGACAAACACATGTCAGAACTTGTTCCAGAATATTGAACAGTCTTGCAGTTGAGTTTTCTCCATCTTCTCACCTTTTATCTGACAGGGGGGGAAATGATGGTCATCTACAAGCTTCAAAGCCACATCAAGCGAGCCTGAGCCACAACCTGCCACACCAGTTTCAGAGTTGTAGCAGAGACACAGATGTCCGTGAACATGCCTTCAGTAGGCAATCTGGAACACTTCCTCTAGCAGAGGACTTCAGCTTCTTGCCAGCTTTGGAAGAGTTCCGAGAACAAAATTGAGAACACTTCCTCTAGCAGAAGACTCCAGCTTCTTGCCAGTTTTGGAAGAGTTCCAGGAATTGCAATAAGCATTCCAGAGTTTTTGGTCATCCTTAAACCATCACAGGTTAAGACTTCCCTTTTCAGGTTGAAGTTTTACCTTTTATGCGGGTTGAGGCCTCCCTTTTATGGTTGAAGGTTTCCCTCTTTAAAACAATAGGATCACTTCCTCTAGCAGAAGACTTCAGCTTCTTACCAGTTT
>APFE031160846.1:0-15049 GCA_000404065.3 Pinus taeda
GCATTGGTAAGGCCAAAAGGCATGACCAAAAATTCATAATGAACCTCATGAGTTCTAAATGTTGTTTTTGGAATATCTTCAGCCTTCATTCTAATTTGATGATATCCTAAATGAAGATCCAACTTGGTGAAGTAAATTGATCCATGTAATTCACCCAATAATTCATCAATGCAACCATGCATTCAATTTCACTCTTTTGACCATATGGATATCTGTAAGGCCTGATTTTTGAGGGAACACTTCCTCAAATCAAATGAACAACATGGTCATGATCACGAATATGTGGGAGGACTTTGCAAGTCTCAAACACCTTCGAATTATTGTCGAAAACGTTTTGAAGATCTGGAGAAATAGACTATTTCAATATGGGAACCTCTAGTTAACATAGTTGTGCTATTACTGCTCATTGTTCTTTCTTTAGAAGATTTTTCATGCTGTTAGAGCTGATTATATTTCCTGGTTTCCCTTTTATACCCCTTAATTCAACTTCCTTTCCTTTCCAAAAAAATTTCAAGAAAAGTTCTTTAACATTAAAAGCTATCACACCCAAAGATTGTATCCATTGGACTCCTAGTACAACATCTGCACCACCCATTAGAATGGAAAGCATTGAACTATTCAAGACATATTCTCCCATGGATAGCTTGATATTATGGCACTTTCTAGAGAAATTTATGGTTACTCTATTTTTCAACCATTACTTGACACTCTGGTGCTAGATATAGGAAGAAATTCAATTCCTTGGCTATCTTACAATGAATAAAATTATGGGTACTACCTGAATCAATCAACACTATTACATTTTTCTTCATGATATGCCCTTCTATATTAAGAGTTTGAGGAGTGGTAATTCTTTTCAATGCATTACAAGATATGGTTATATTCATTTCTTCCTTCTCTAGGATTATTTCTTGGTGTATATCCTCTTCTTTTGACATTTCTTGTTCCTTTTCTTGTTCGTCTTCCCCATCTATGTAAATTAATTTCTTCTTAGCACACTGATGACCTTTAGTGTATTTTCTACCACAATTGTAAAAAAAAAATTTCTCTTTTTTCTTCCAATTGTTGTGGTGTCAACCTTGTAGGAGGTGAAAGGCTAGGGGAAGCAACACTTCCGTCTTTATAGTTGTAAGTGGTAGACTTCCTCGTTGCCATAATTTTTCTTTCCATTTTTCTTGCAACCTGAATGTCTTCTCCAGTGAATCAGGTTCCCAAAGGTGAAACTCATGTTGGATGTTATCATTTCAAGTCCCTATGAAAACATCAATCCTATGCTCCTTTGGAATATCCTTTACCCTTATATTCAATTTTTGGAAGTCCTCAATGTGCTCCATCATTGAACAGTTTTGTTTGAGATTTATCAATTGGCTAAAAAAGGTCTTGCTTTTTGTATCCTCATAATGTGCTATCATTTCTTCCGTAAAAATTTCCTAAGTGACAAATTGTTTATGAGAGAAAGTCACTGATACCATACAAATTGATTTGGTTCCAGATATAAAGTTGCAATGCATACCTTTTGTGTGTTTTGCACATTATGGAGATTGAAATATTGCTCCATATGTAGTATCAATGTTATGGGATCTTTACCATCAAACTTCCTCATATCGATCTTTGGAACATGGTGGGTCTTTAATCCAATGTCAGAGTCAATGAAATCATGATTAACATTTATTTTGTTCTCATCATGAGTTTCCTTTACTACCTTTTCACCATTAGTAAGCATTTCTTGTAGAAACTTTGTCAAATCTGCCTTAAAATCATCCCTGTTGCCTTTAATTTTTTCTTCTATACCATCCATCTTAGCTTCCACGCCCTGTGAATTCCTTCAAACTAATTTTTCAACCAAACTTATGCAAAACCTACACAAATTTTTTTACTTTGTAGGAGCTTCATATTAAATTTGTTTTATCTCTGTAATTTTGGATCTCCAAGGTCTAAAATTGTCTCCTTCAATATCCCTTTGAGTCCTCTTTCCAACCCCACAAGTCTATTCAGTATTGGATTCTCCAAGAAATAGTTATGCTAAATCTCCCATGATGACCTAATTATAGAATGGTTCCATATAGCAAACTTATACGAAGTTTCACGTGTCATTGTTTCGACCTTAGGACCTAAAACCAACACACATAAAACTACAGGAAGTTATATTTCTATAACATTTTATTAAATTTCAAGATAATGCTTAGAGAGAAAGTTATGATGATTTTCCGTAGGTCACCTATTTGGGATGTAATTCGGTAGCTTGCAAAAACCCTAAATGCATTGGACCATATCTCCGAAAATATAGTGAAACAAGATCTAAAATTCAAACATGAGATTCATTACGATTTCGGCTCAAATAGGTCGTAATTTTAGTGTCTGCACCTTCATAGAAAACAAATTATAGTGAAAATTACACAATGAACTATTTGTGATGGAATTCTGGAGCTTGTAAAAACCCTAAATTCCTGGGATCATATCTCCGAAAATATAGCACGCCAAGATCTGAAATTCGGACCCAAGATTCAAAATGATTTCTTCTTAAATGGGTTTTTTTTTTTAGATTCTAAAACTTTGTAGGAAAAATGTTATAGCTAAAATTCCATGATGACCTATTTGGAGCAGTGAAACCCTGGAATCCAAAGGCTCTAATACAAAATGTTATGAAACCAGCTCACAAAAAGATATAAAATATAGATCAACGACTTCAAAATCAACCTCGTCAAGGGGGAAACCTACTTTACATTATACAAATGAAGAATTCTTGGATGATACAAATGACAAGACCTCCCTTCTATATATAGGAGTCTTAGGGGTCCCAATACAATGAGAGCCTACATAACAATAATATTGTAGGGGCACAACAATAACAATAGTGGGCTTCTATGGGGCATAATAACAACAACGTGGGGAATATATGGGCTCAATAATACAATAAGGTGGTTGCACTAATAACAATAAGGGGTTACAATAGTAGTATAGGGACCTAACAATGGTCAGAAACATTTATGGTTGATATATGGACAAGAAGTAGTATGCCAATGGAATACAATGTGCCAAGTCTAAGAATTGTGGTTGTCACAGATATGGCGGACCCCGACATGATGAACGAGAAAATGTTGCAAATACTAGCCTTAGAAGAATATAGATTCATAGCAGGATTCCATCAGCAAGTGCAGAAAGTAAGGGAGAAATCATGGCATGACAGACACATCAAGAAGAAGATATTTCTAATGAACAGAAGTATTGCAGCAAGAATACTGCAACTCCTGGGGCTACTAGCTTTACTTTATCAACTTGGGGTTTGTAAAAACTTTGAGGTGACAATGTTGTATACACAAGTAAAAGTGATAGTGCTTCCCTTTCTTCACTGTTTAGCTGGCGAGAGACCACTGGGTTTTTTCAATCCATACTTCTATGTTGATTACTGATGAGGGAAAGATAAATCTACTCTAAGGGAAACCTTGTCTACTGCAATAAGGAAAAAGGTTGAAATCCAATGCTAAAAACACACCATTTTATAACTAACTGCTAAGAGACTATGCTTCAGAAATAATGTTAGGTTAACATGTATGAAATTCTACTATCTTAAGCATGTAAATTCAAAACATCAAATGTTACTACTATGCATGTAAATGACTAAAATAAATATGTTTTTCTTTTTGTCTTTTTTATGGAAGAGTGTGAACGTTAATCTCTTTTGGTGATGTGGTAGGTGGCTTAGGGATTCTAGTGGATGGTTGGAAGGTTTGGGAGACCCTTAGGTGACCTTCTCTAGCTTCCTAGATGCTTTTCCCTCAATTCAGCCTCAAAATAGGCCACTACAAGAAAACCTATAGGATGTCCTAAAAACCTACAGGATTCTCTGTATTTCTACAGGATACAACAGAGAGAAAAATTATGGGTGTTAAAGGTGATGGAAGGCTTAGGGAAGGTGGTTGGTAGATGGAATGAAGCAAAAAGATTCCTAGGATCACTTAGAACTCAAAACCAAGGTTGGGAGGTGGTTGGATTTTCTCAACATGCTTGGAGAAGATTCCTTGTAATATGATGAAATTGGTGAGGGTCTTAGTGAAAGAAATGAATGATCATGGATGGATGAAGTTGGAAGGAGGTTGTTGGCTATGAGATCTCTCTTTACTTCTGAAACACTTGCACTACATCAAACATTGATATTTTCCCAAAAATCATGTAAACAAGAAGAATATCAATAAGGTATGAAAATAGAGTTTAATGAGCTAGTTGTCTATGTCGTGCATGAGGGAAAACTTGCAGAATAATATGGAATCATTGATGAGATTCAATGTAATATTGAATATGGAAGAAATGATAAATATATCATACTCTTGAAAATTGATCAAATCCTGGCTTAAGTACATAAAACTGTAAATTCTATGAGAAAGTAGAATTCTATCTTTTTGGAGTTGCATAGGAGCCATTTCCTCCAATCATGATCCTTGAAGGAAGAAGTGAGGTCAAAGCACCTATTGACATATTTTTTATGTTCCTTGATATCTTCTGAACTACTTCTGAAGTAAAGCATAAATGGAAGCAAACTAATAGACAAACTAATCAAATCTACACTACCTGCAATGAAATACTTATAAGGAAAATTTAACCATGAATCTATGAAATCAATCTAAGCATACAGATACAAGAAGAGGAGCCTTTGCTACTAGGGTTGGGCCCTAACCCAAGAGCTTCATCCCTCTGAGTTAACTCAGTTCTAGATCAAGGAAAATCTCATTCTGATTATCAAAAAAAAAAATTACATAGCAATATCTTCCACAAGTATTGAGCTCGAAAATAACTAGTGCTTTTACAACAAAAATTTGAATCCTAATGAGGCTCTAGGCCTCTTTATTTATATAACTAAAGTCTCCAATGAATTCCTTAAATCTAGGTAGGCTCAGCTCCCAAACTCGAGATAAACTAACACTTTGACTGTCAGTTGCTCAGCTATCTTCTAATCTTCACGACTTAGTTGCTTGTACTGTGAGCTAGTGTGATTGATGGAGGAATATTTGAATGAGGGAGAAGTAAATGAGGAGGATTTACCTCCTACAATCTCTCTTCCTTTTACCATTCAAGTTTTAGCCCTTAATCTTGCCAAAATTCCCTGATTTTCTTTCACAAACATACATTCAATGCACATTAGTCCACTAGGCATAATATCTCACTTTGACTCATCTCATTAAACAAAATATAATCAAAACATGTAATAAATTGTGAGAAGACTTGAGTTGACTAAGCTAGGAGGTGAATTAAGGTCCATATAGTTACCCAATGATGAGGCTCCTCATCATCACCTACTAGAAGTGTTGCTCATCCTCTGAGAAGCTCAATCAATATCCATATCTTTCATAGCCCTAGTGGCTTCCCTGACATCCCATGCTTCTGTTGTAGTTTCCTCTTCTTGTGCATAGAATCTTGCCTTCCTTTCTATCTCCTCCCACTGATTTCTTTCTTCCTCTTCCTTCCTTCCTTATAACATCCCCAAGAGCAGTGGTGGACTTAGTCTCAAGCCAATCCAATTAACATTGAGTCTTTGGGTGGTTTTCTTATACATGGGTGTCTTGTTTAGTGCTTCTCTCATTCTTTGAGGAGAATGGTACTCTCTAGTTTTCAAACTGTATGGCAAAGTATTTCATATCCTTTGGAAAGCTTGCATGTTATCATCCCCTAACAACCTTAACATATCCTCAAAATGAGTAATTGCTTGCTCTTGGGAAGCAAGGTACTTGGGTGCAAGTTGAGGATTATTTGCAATTAAATTATGTGTGCTAATGACATCCATTGGATTTGACTGCTCAACTTTTATAATAAGATGCTTTTTGTGTTCCCTTGCCAATATCTTCTTCATTTCTACAACACTTGCTTCCTCATGGTTCATCCATGATGCCAAATCCATCAACTATAAATCCCCTAGCTTTTCATTAGCATCCCATACATTCATATCGGTCAAGGCCATGTTATGCAAGTAGAACTCAGACATCTTAGCCCTATCCTCCAATGTGCTTTGATCAAAAATACCAATGAACTGTCTATACTCTTGGAATGGCATAGTGCCTCTTTGTGCTAGGGTCTTGATTTGGAATTGCATCAACTTTTCCTTAAGGAATAATGCATAGGAATTAGCTAGCATCCTACATTGGATTGCCTCTAAGGATAGACTGGCCATGGATGCCAATTGATTCTCTCTTTCTTGCAGTTTTCCTTTCAACCATGCATTTTTTCCTCCAACAAAGATTTCATTATGGCCTCTCTGTCCCTCGGGATTCTTAGTTCTCTACCCATCTCTTTGAGATTTTCCTCCATGTGACATATGCCCTCCACTCCCTTGGACTTGGAAATCTACATTCATCTATGTGTTATTGTTATTTCTTTCTCAAGCTCAAAGAATAATGGGATGGAAATTTTTTGTGCCCTACCCCCTTCAATAAATTTGTAGTAGGATTCAAGATTAGGTTAAGGACTAGGTTCCATTAGCACTGGGTCCTCCTTCTTTGTTTCTCGATGTATGCTCCCTTCCTTATACAATTTTTGAGTTTCCTATAGGTTTAGCAGAGTTTCCTGTAGGATTGCCGCTGCTTCCTTTCGGTCTTGTTGTGTATCTTGTAGGATGTATATTCCCTTGGATGAGGTAGATCTATTCACTGGCCTTCTCACATAAGTGATAGGAGACTTAGGGGAGGTTTATCCTAAGGATCCTTCTCCTTGAGTTTTTATAAGAGGAGCCATCTTATCCTGCTGTTTAGGTGAGTCTCCAATAACAATGCAAACCTTAGTGGGAGTTTGAGGTTTTTCCTGCCTCATTCTTGTACTTTTTCATGTTCTAAAGTACAAAGGATTTTGTCTTTGTCTTTTTCTTTATTTTTTTTAATAGGGGTGCTAAGGGAAGTGAGGGAAGTTGTTGCCTCTTTCTTAGTGGGTTCTGGAGACACCCTGGGTGACTCCTCCTTATCTTCTACCTCCTCTTTTCCATTTCCCTTTTCATATTTTTCTTGCTCCTCTTATTCTCCCTCTAGATCCTCACCTTGTTCAATAGTTTCTTCCTTGGCATCTTCTTATGTTTCTTCACCACTTTCGTTCTCTTTCTCCTCCTCTTCTTCCTCTCTGTTTCCTCTTCATCCCTCTCTACTTCTTCTTCATCCGTTTCAATCTCTTATTCATCTCTTTCAATGGAAGTAGGGCTCTTTTCATATATGAGGGATTTTATATCCTCCTCTATCTGTGTGTCTCTACAGATTGCCCATGTGATAGGAATTCTAAGGTTTTGGAGGGAATCTTCTATGATGAGTCTAGCCAACCCATGATGGGCTAGTTGTTGGTAGTTTCCTTCCTACACCTTCATGCTAATATCTATCAATGATTGAAGAATGAAAAATCGTATGCTGAGTTTGTGGTGAGGAGGTGTATCTGGTCCAAACCTTAATTATTCAAGAAGCCTAAAGTGGTATCCATATACCAAATTGTACCTATCTTTAGATGATATATATTTTATAAGGTGGTAGCTTATTTCATTCCATGGGTATGGTAGGCTTGCTATTCTTACTCCATTTTTTTCCTCCTTGGCCTCCTCTCCCTCTAAACAGAATTTCTTCTTTGCAGTTTGACTATTTCCCTTGTCCTCCTTTCTCCAAGGCACTCCTCAGGTAAGTGTGGTAATTTTTCTTATGAGTTCAGGGGTGAGATGTATGGAGAGAACTCTCACCATAATAGTGGCATGGGTCCTGGTCAGTGGAATGAGGGAGAGAGAAAAATATTTGGCTACTTCATCATTGTACACCCTCAATTTCTCATAGTACCCCATCCAATTATGTCTTGTAAATATTTCTAGCATATGAGGGTGTTGGTCAATCATCATGGTGTTGATGGGATCCCTTCTATTAAATCCCCTTGTCATTTTGTCTGATGGATGGAGGAGTAGAGATGTATGGTACAAAATTTTAATGGAGGAAATTGAACTGAAATTTCTGTGGGTACAATTCCCTTTTACTGTAATCAATTTCAACAAACTAGAAGATTTTTCGTTCCTTTTACTTGGAAAAATAGGAGGAAATGTAGAGCCTACCTCATTACAATTATTGATGTAGCCAACCCCTATTTTTCTGCCTCTAAAATTGCTCACTTCCAATTTTCTAGACTACCTGACTGTATCCTGTAGGATTCCTATGGGATCGTATAGGATTTCCTATAGGATCCTATAGGAGGTCTTGTGCAAGGAAAAAACGAAATTTTCCTCTCATGTAGGCTACTTGAAGACCGAAAGTGACTTTGCTAAAGTGAGCCTTGAGAATGTGAATGCATCTATGCATGGGGATCAACGTTTATTTCCTCTTATGGTCGATTTGAGTGAGGTGGTGTTCTGGAAGCCAGGGTACAAATATCTATTTTTGAACCATTGGTCCCACTACCAAATCATCATTCCCCTCACCTCGTAATCAAATCCCACTTCGGGCATCCGTAGCTTAACTGCTTTTGAGCTCATCCTCCTTTTCTTTGACTTGACTATCGCCACGTGTGTGAGGACTAATTATTTTGTCCTCGTTGACTGAATGAAGGTGGCCAACTTAACTGGCCACCTTTCACTTATAAACCAACTCGCTCAAAATTTTTACATCTTTTGATCAAATTATGCTAATGAGAGAGTGGAAGTGAGGTACTTACTTGTCGTAACAATACCTTGCTGCAGGTTTTTGAAGAAATGAGGTCTTTGTTGTGTGTTGGCTGCATGTGATTTCTCCTTCTTCTTTTTATTGTCCTTTGATGATTTTATTGATGTGCAGGTACCTAGTGCTGATGATGATGATGCTCTTGTTTCTCTGGAGGAGCTTCTTCTACCTTTGGATCTCCCTACTTGAAACTTGCTACAACCTATGATTTATTTTTTGTGGGATAGGTTGCTACAAGATTTCCTACAAGATGTCCTGTAGCTGCTTCTCCCTAAAACATTTTAATCATATTTCACTGTGGGACCTAGTATGACGATCATGGATAGAGAGGAGGTATAGGGGTTTTTGAATGGTAAAAAATAACCTTCAGGTGTTGTCCCCTTGATCTTTGTCTTCATTGTTTTTTCAGTGTTTTTCCTTGAAAAATGTAAAAAATTGAGAACTGATTTTTTTGATGATGAATGCAGGGTTGATCAAGGTGGAGAGAGGTATGGTAATGAGATGGTGATGTAGGAATTTATTTTTTGACATGGGTAGGTCAACTTCTTGCTCTAGGGTTACTTCCTTTAGGATTACCAAGCTAGTGTAATTCCTACAGGATCATCCTGTAGGTTTATAGTGAATCATATAGAAAACATAGAACCCTTGCAAACTAAGGAAAATGAGTGAAAAAAGTGAAAGGAATGGTGGAATGATGAAGGATAATGAATGGCGAAATAACAATATGAGCTGAATAGGTCCCTTTTGATTCTCCATTGTTTTCCTGATCGTCCTCCGACTGTCTTGCAAACAATATTCTCATGTATTTTCTTTTCTCCTTTTTTATAGTTTTTTTTGAAAGCAACTAGTCTACCTCCAAGAGGTTTTCATCCTAGTTTCTTTCCCTGAGCACCTCAGGAGAGGTTTTCACCCAGAGATCATTTTATTTCTCTCTCTCTTTTTTTACACCATTAGGTTGCCTTAAGAGGCTTTCAACCCAACAGTGGGACTCAGGCACCTCATCAAGGTTTTCACCTGAGTCTCCTTATTTCTTTTATCTTTTCTCTCAGTGACTTGAAGAGGTAAGAGCTGAGACTTTCTCCACCACCATCATTGTTTTGTTGATACCATCAATGAACTCCTACTTTTAACAATGGCATTTTGTAAACTTTCGATCTGTGCCCATTAATAAGTAAAGAGATGGCCTCTTCATCTATGGTTCTGATCTGCACTAAACCATTATCATGAAATCTCTCTATGACATAAGGCCCTAACCATCTAGTCCTTAACTTGCCCTTAAAGTCTTCATATCTGGAATCATATAACAAAGCCCAAGCACCTTCTTGACATTATTTCTCCTTGATGTTCTTGTCATGCAAGATCTTCGTTTAAATTTTAGTTACCTCTGTGTGTAGGAGGGCCTACATTTTTAACTCATATACACCATTCAACGAGAGAAATCTCTCTTTTTGTGCACTATAGAGATCTAGATCTAGTTGGGTTTCCATCCTCAATGTATTGTACTCAAATTCAATGGACATCAAGGCCCTTTTCCCATAGACCAACTAATAGGGCGTGAATCCAGTGGTGGTCTTCCAGGTGGTATTGTAGGCCCAGGTGGCCTCAAGTACTCTATCTATCCAATATTTTTTGCTGTCGCTAACTACTTTGGTTAGAATTTCCTCTAGCGCTCTATTGGTCACCTCCACTTTCCCATTAGCTTGTGGGTGATAGGGAGTGGAGGTTCTATGCTTGATCCTATGCTGTCTTAACAAGTCTTCAATCATGTTGGATGTAAACTGGTTTCCTTGATCGGTGACCAATTCTCTAGGGTACCCAAACATGTAAAATAAATTTTCCCTTAAGAACTCAATCACCTTCTACTATGTTTCTGCCTTGATTGCCTTGGTTTCAACGCACTTAGTTAGATAGTCAATGCACACAATTATGTACTAATTTTTCTTGGAAGGAGGGTCAATAGGTCTAATGAAATCCATGCCCACTTGTCAAATGGCTCGAAAGTCAATTTCATCCCTTGGAGTAGGTTGTCTGATCCTTTGGCATCGATCACACTCACTAGTATGTATTTTCACATCCTAATGAAGAGTGGGCCAATAATAACCAGCTTGTAACACCTTGAATGTTGTCCTCTTTGCTGCAAAGTGACCTCCACAAGGACCATCATGATAGGTCATAAGGATGTCAAAGACTTCCTCCTCCCTACCACATCTTCTGAGAATTTGATAGAGGTCTAGTTTGAAGAGGTTGCTCCCAATCCAAGTGAATGGGGTGCTCTTGCTCACAATCTTGATTTTCTCTTTGGAGGACAAATTTGGTGGGCACTGTGCAGATACCAAATAATTTGTTGTGTTAGAAAACCATGGAGAGAGAACTGAAATGGTGAATAAGTGTTAATCTAGTAAGTGATCATCAACCATCCCTTCCTTACCTACAGCCAAAGTTAATTTGGACAAAAAATATGCAACAACATTTTCCTTGCTAGGTTTATCAACAATAGTTAGATCAAACTATTGTAATAAAAGTAACCATCTAATAATATGGGTATTCACATCAGGTTTATTCATAAAATATTTGATTGCATCATGGTCAGTATGCACAAATGTTTGATACCCTTTAATGTGATGCCTAAATTTTTTCAATGAATGCACAACAACCAGGAGCTCATTTTCAGTCATTATGTAGTCTAGTTTGGCCTTTGAAAGATTCTTACTGATAAAGTAAATGGCATAAGGCAATTTTTCATATATCTAGCCTATAGCTACTCCTATGGCTTTGTGTGAGGCATCATCATGTACATGAAAAGGAAGGGTCCAATTTGGGCCTCGGAGAATCAATGCAGTGGTCAACTTGTCCTTTAGGGTGTCTAGGGCCTCTTAACAACTTTTTGACCATAAAAACTCAGAGTGTTTGGCCAACAACCCAAATAAAGGAGAAGCTAAATTGTTGAAGTCTTTTATAAACCTTCGATAATATCTAGCCAACCCTAGGAAACTTCTGACATCTCTCTCCTTTTGCGGACGTGGGACCCTTTGGATGATAACTCTTTTGTTTGGCTCCACCTCCAGTCCTTACTGGGATATTGAATGACCTAGCACAGTCCCTGCAGTCATTAAGAACTCACATTTCTCAAGACTAAGAGACAGATTCATTTCAATGAATTTGTTTAGCACCTTACCTAGGTTGAACAGAGCCTCCTCGAAATCACATCCATAAGGTGTGAAATCATCCATATAAATCTCTAGTGCATCATGGACTAACTCGGTGAAGATACTTAGGATTACTCTCTAGAAAGTGGCAGGAGCATTTCATAGGCCAAAAGGAAGGACCCTATAGGAGAAAGTACCCCATGGACAAGTGAAGGTGGTTTTATCCTAGTCTTCCAGATTGATTTGGATTTGATTGTACCCACTGAATCCATCTAGGAAAGATATTTTCCAAGCCATCTAGAACTTGGTCAATGAAAGGTAGAGGGAAATGGTCCTTCTTTGTGGCTTTGTTTAACTCTCTGTAATCGACACAAATCCTCCACTTACCATTTTTCTTTGGAGCCAACACCAAAGGAGAGACCCACTCACTATTTGAGATAGGGTAAATGAATCCTGCATCTAGCAACTTTTTTAGTTCTTCTTTGACTATATCCTTGAGAGCTGGATCCATCCTCCTTTTGGGTTATCAGACTAGTTTGCACCCTTCTTGGATATAAATGTGGTGAGTACACACTGAGGGTGCACTCCCTTCATTTCTTTTTAACTCCAAGAAAAGGCATCCAACTGTTCCTTTAGCATGTTGCACAACTTTTCTTCTTGGTGAAAAGAAAGAGATAGGTTGACTTTCAAAGTTCTCTCAGGGTCGAATTATATGGTTTTGACATGGATAGGGCTGGAATCAACTAAGAATAGATCAGTCTAATGGTTGTTCTGTGTTTCCTTTACTACTTCTTCTAAGGACACAGTACTGGGAGGTGGACTTTGGAGTATGTGTTCAATCAAATCATCTTCATCAAGTTGTCCCCCTCCCATGGTTGTTTCTAAGGTATAGAATTGAGTGGAATAAACTTCATATTCTTCCCACTCTTCCAGCCATAAAGGTAAGTCATGTTCTAGAGATGGCTGAGTAGGAGGGTATAGGACTAACTACTTGGACACATGCCCATTTGTGATAGTCATATTTCTAACCCTGCAACTAATGTAGGCATCGACAGTGGCTAACAAGGGTCTCCAAAATATGATAGGGTAACCAATAATCTTAGCCTTATACCAAAGAACTAGGAAAACTATAGGGTATTCCCAAGAGTCATTGGAGACCATCAAATCCTCCACAATCACCTTAGGGGTCACTGTGGAGCAGTCTACAAGTTGCGGGATTGTTGTGGTCTTTCCCAATGAACCCTGGAGGTTGAGTTTGAGCATGATGTCCTTGGTCATCAGATTAATGGCAGCCCCAAGATCAATAAAAGTGTGTGGGACAATGGTGCCATTTATGTGCACATCTACTATAGGGCTTCTAGGTTCCAAATACTTTGGACAAATTACCTACCCCAACATTAAGTCAAACAGATGTCCAATGAAATTAATGGTAGGGGAATCTCTTCTTCACCTCCTTGGATGCTTGAAGCACTTCTCCTTAATCAAATTATTGTAAATACGCACATATTTTATAGCTTGTAGAAGTGGAATTTTTACACATAGGTTTTTCAATTTTCCCATAAGTTCAGTCTCTTCTAGGGTAGGCTGGAGTGGTTGGGTTAATATCTCAGGAAAGGGTGGTGGATTTGGTTTAGGCATGCTTTCCCCTCTTTCTTTCTCAACCTCCATAGTTGGAGGTAGAGATTGGTTGTCTAGAAGTACTCTCCTAGATCTCAGATTGATTTCCTAAATTTCCATAGCATAATCTAGATAGGATTTCTCTCCACTGTATACTAGTTGTGCTTGTTTGTTGTTCAGGTTCGTATTTGGCTAGGAAGGCATCTGGGGTTGTTTAGGTGGAGTAGAGCGTAATATCCATGGTTGAGTAGGTGGTGAAGGAAATAGAGCTAGATCATTGTTGTGTGGGGATCTCCATCCCTGGGGTGGTGCATTCCACTAAGGTTGCAGCGAAGCATATGGTTGAAATGACTAGCTGGTTGGCTGGGAATGATACTGAGGTGCAAAGGACCAATGAGGAGGTGTAAACTGGGAACGATGAGCAGGAGGTCCCCAAGAGGGAATGGATGTGGTCTAGTTGGGGTTGTAATATGCATGGGATGACCCTTGTGTGCCCTACTGGTATGGCATAGGCCCATGGGGTCTCCTTTGATTTGTGTAGCATAGTTGTTTAGTTACCCCTTCATCTCCTTGATATACAACTTTTAGTCCAGGTAGAGAAGTGCACTTTTCTGGGTAGTGGCTCTCTTCATAGACTAAGCATATCTCAATCGAATTCAATGGGAATTCATTACTAGGGTGCCTCCTAGTGCATCTAAGGTAGAAAATAGCTAAGGTTCTCTCTGCTTCCTCTCGTTTTCTCTTAATGTGCATAGTGGCCATCTGTAGGGAAATGGTCTGCAACATCTCACTCTTGAAATCCTCCAACATATTTCTAATTTTACCCTTGATGGATGAATTCGAAGAGGATTGATTGACTATAGGTTGACTACCCCTACCCTTTTTCCTAGCTACCCTAGAATGGTTTCTAAAGATAGTCTTGATATCCTCATAGGGTAATTGGTAGATGTCCCCTCCTACTAACAAGTTTATGGTATCCAGAAGATCTTCTCTTACCCCACTAAGTAGGACTAGATTTAGTGACTTAGGGTCAAGTGTGCACCTAATTCTTTTGTGGCTAAGTTAGAATATTTCTTCATAATATTCTAGGGATTCATCATGCCCTAAGGTCATCCTAAAAAATTCCTCTTTAGTGTCTTTCGACCTACAGTAGTCTAGATACTTGTTGTTGGAGGCTTAATACGTTTGAGCCCAAGTTATAATGCTATCCCCTGGTAAACCCATGAACCAACAGAATGCTGCATCCTTGAGAGTGGATGAGAATAGTTTCAACTTCTACTCATCATTGGTGTAGTCATAGGTTCGCCATATGAAAACAAACTCAAATAAGAAATTGTCTAGATCTTTTGAGTTTAGGCCATGGAAATGAGGAAGGGAAGAGGGCTTTATATTCTTCATCTTAGTATCCCCATTGGTTTCCTTGATGGGGAAGGCTCCCTCAACTCTTTCTCTACTTCCTCTATCATTTCTATTTTCATCCATTGGTTCAATAGGAATGAGTTCTTCTTCTTTTTCCCCTGTAGGCTCTTCAAATATTTTTGGTTGCTTACCTAAGGGTTCCTCCAATTCACAACCACCAAAGAAGAGGGAAGGATGGTTGTTTGAAGCAGTGGGGGTATTTGGAAAAAATTT
>APFE031160846.1:37758-50435 GCA_000404065.3 Pinus taeda
ATTTGTAGGGTGACCGTTCATGAGAGAAGCTTATGTAAATTTTCTTTATTTTATTAATAAATTGCCTGAAGTGGCCACATTAGCTCAGGCCATTGACTTTTTCCCTATTTAATGGTTTTAACCACATCAAGAATACTGGTGTATTGATCTGTGATCTGTTTGTGAGCGGTGTCCTTTGGTGTTCTATTTGAGGAACTTACCCTGTAAATTCCTACATTTAACTGGTGAGAGACCACTGGGGTTTTTCAAGCCAAACTTCTATGGATTCAGAAGAAGCTTGATTACTGATGAGGGAAAGATAAATCTAATCTAAGGGAAATCTTGTCTACTGGAATAAGGAAAAATATTGAAATCAAATGCTAAAAACACACCATTTTCTAACTAAATCCTAAAATACTATGCTTCAGAAAGAATGCTAGGTTAACATGTATGAAATTCTACTGTCTTAAGCCTATAAATTCAAAACATCAAACATTACAACTATGCATGTAAATGACTAAAATAAATCTGTTTTTATTTTTTTGTCTTTTTTATGGAAGAGTTTGAAAGCTAATCTCTTTTGGCGATGTGGAAGTTGGCTTAGGGATGCTAGTGGATGGTTGGAAGGTTTGGGAGACCCTTAGGTGACCTCCTCTAGCATAATATAGGATTTTCCCTTAGTTCAGCCTCAAAACAGGCCACTACAAGAAAACCTACAGGATTCCCTTTGTTTCTACAAGATACAACCGAGAGAAAAATGATGGGTGCTGAAGGTGATGGAAGGATTAGGGAAGGTGGTTGGTGTATTGAATGAAGCAATAAAATTCCTAGGATCACTCAGAACTCAAAACTAAGGTTGGGAGATGGTTGGATTTTTTCAACATGCTTGTAGAAGATTCCTTGTAAAATGATGAAATTGGTGAGGGTCTAAGTGAAAGCAAGGAATGATCATGGATGGATGAATTTGGAAGGAGGTTGTTGGATATCTCTCTTTACTTCTGAAATACCTGCACTACATCAAACATTGATATTTGCCCAAAGATCATGTAAACAAGAAGAATTTCAATAAGCTAGGAAAACAAATTTTAATGAGCTAGTTGTCTACTTCATGCATGAGCGAAAATTTGTAGAATAAGATGGAACCATTGATGAGATCAAATGTAAGACTAAATATCGAAGAAATGATAACTAGATCCGACTCTTACAAACTAATCAAATGCTGGTTTAAGTACAAAAAAATCTAAATTCTATGAGAAAGTAGAATTCTATCTTTTTGGGGATGCATAGGAGTCCTTTCCTCAAATCATGATCCCTGAAGGAAGAAGTGAGGCAAAAACACCTATTGAAAGCTTTCTCATGTTCCTTTATCTCTTCTAAACTACTACTAAAGTAAATCACAAATGGAAGCAAACTAATAGACAAACTAATCAAATCTACACTACTTGCAATGAAATGCTTCTAAGGACAATTTAACCATGAAACTATGAAATCAATCTAAGCATACAGATACAAGAAGAGGAGCCTCTACTTCTAGGATTGGGCCCTAACCCAAGAGATTCAGCCCTTTGAGTTAACTCAGTGCTGGATCAAGGAAAATCTCATTCTCATTATCAAAACATAAAATTACATAGCAATATCTTCCACAAGTCTTGAGCTTGAAAATAACTAGTGTTTTTACAACAATAATTCAAATCCTAATGAGGCCCTAGGCCTATTTATTTATACAACTTAAGTCTCCAATGACTTCCTTAAATCTAGGGAGGTCTAGCTCCCAAACTCAAGATAAACTAACTCTTTGACTATTACTTGCTTGGCTGCCTTTTGATCTTCATGAATTAGCTGCTTGTACTCCGAGCTAGTGTGATTGATGGAGGAATATTTGAATGAGGGAGGAGTAAATGAGGAGGATTTACCTCCTACAATCTCTCTTCCTTGTTCCATTTGATTTTCAGCCCTTAATATTGCCAAAATTCTCTGATTTTCTCTAACAAACCTGCATTCAATGCACATTAGTCCACTAGGCATAATATCTCACTTTGACTCATCTCATTAAACAAAATATAATAAAACATGTAATAAATTGTGAGAATAGTTGATTTGACTAATTTAGGAGGTGAATTAAGGTCGATATAGTTACCCGATGATGAGGCTCATCAATTTCGTGAAGGGGATATTCTATTATTATATGACAGTAAGTTCGCGAAGTTCCTGAGAAAATTTAAAATGCATTGGTTGGGGCCTTACATCGTCAAGAAAATTTCAGATGGTGGTGTTGTTCAGCTCGCGAAGTTGAATGGTTAGATGGTTCTAGGAAAAGTGAATGGTAGTAGATTGAAGATGTATAGGGATGACTATATCCTAGAGCCTCGCACTGAAAAATGGAGAGAAAGTCTTAGTTCCACCCTTAGTTGAAAGTGGGCACAAGACTATAAAACTACTACGTAGGAAGGGACTTCACCAAAGGATGATTGTTGCACAATACTCAAGAGTATGACAAAGTTTGAAGGAGCTATGATGAAGAAGAGGCGACTGCGCCAAAGGGTAATTCAGACGAAGTTAGTCGAAAATATGTCTGTTGGAAGGAAAAATGGCACCGTTAAAAAGAAATTATAGTTGAAGGGTGTGGGAGAAAAATATTTATGAAGCATGGATGGATGTATCTAGCCCATATCTACATTAATGAACCAAATCTAGATCTAATCATGAGTTTGAGAATTCAAAATTGTTATAAAAACTGCATCCAATGCCACATTTGACACTTTTTTGCCTAAGAGAGATCAGAAATTGTGCATAAGTGAAGAAGAGTTATTGCATGTCTAAGAGGAGCTGGGAAGAGTTGGTCAGAATATTTAAGATGAAAGGGCTAGCTGGTATCATGGGGTCACAAGCAGGAAAGACCACAGGAGTAAATTTACCTATGTCCCGAACGTGCTTAAGGTCACCAAGGAAGGTGCTTGTACAGCTGCAGTCGCAGCCATAGAATATGAGTGAGAAGACACCAGTTGAGGTCTTTGTAGAAGAACTGAAAATGTCACCACATAAGGAGACGCACAAGGAAGTGCAGATGAAGAATGCGAAGGATAAGGGAAAAAGGCCCATGCAGAAAGGAAAGAAACCGGTATAGTAGGAGGGACCTCAGCAGTTCCACGGCAATGAGGAATAAGCTGAGTTTCACAGGATATGGAGACTCCCTCTATGCTCCCATCGTACATGTTGTTGAGAAAATCGAGCGCAAAGCTAGTTAAGGAGCCAAAATAAGGGAAATTTGATATCTGAATGGCATTAATGCCAGAGGAGGTTGCTTTTGAAGGAGAAGTGTTGGGGAAGATCCCTTAACTCAAATTCGAAGACTAGGATTTTAATGGTAGAAGAAAATTCCTGCAGTTTAACCGAGTGGGTACTTGAAGAAATTTACTAACCAGATAGCGAAGTTACAATATTAGAACTGCAAGAATGGGTTGCCGGAGTTCAGAGAGAAAGGCTTATGAACATGCTAAATGTGCCACACATCAGTCGAAGCCCATTCAGTATAACCTTTGTGTAAAATATCCTCGCACTAGTGCATGATGATTTCATTTGGCTAGGGATGAGGATCTTGATTGATGAGATAGTCATCAGAAAAATAATAGTGCTACCAAATCAAGGAAAGGGCCACATGGATGAATTTTTGGGTAAAAATAAAGACAAGGAGATGGACCAAATGATGAAAGAAAATTTTGGTTTAGTAAATAAATCCCACAAATATGAGATAAAATCCATCGAGGACCAGGGTGCTCATTTCGCGATACATAGCTTAGTGGGGAATATCATGAGGAAGTGCAGGACCAATGTAGTGCCAACAACAGTAGTGTCACTAGAAAAACAGTGTAGTGCAGGGGTCTAGTTCAACTGGGCTTCTTATTTATGTAAGGAGTTTTTGATGGATTGCAGGGAAGGAAGAAGGAAAGACCTTCCACTATCCTTGGTTGTTAATTCTCATTGTACTTATTGCATGGAAGGAGTCAGAAGATTCCCAATTTCTAACTGTTGAGGTGGATGTATGTGAAGCAACAAGATATGATTCACTATGGTTTACGAAGGATCCAACGCGCGCAACAAGAAACAATATGTTCTTTGTAGTCATGGCAATGGATCTACATATCGTGGTGAATCAATATCCTAGACTGTCATGGAGCTTGTATAAACAGTACCGTCATATTGAGGATTTCAGGGTATACTTTCACAAGGTGTATGTGAAAGCGAAGAATGATCCAAAAGAGACATGGCATCCATTTCCATACTTGGCAACAGAATATGATCTCCTCATAGTAGTTCGGGATTGGCCGAAGGAATGGATGACTCCACCAGGTGGAGCGGTTGGAGGAGATGGTGCAGAGAAAGGTACCTCGCATGGTGCAGATAGAAGTAAGAAGAATGTTGATGAGGAAACAAAAGAAATAGGGGGAGCACAGGAACATGAAGAACACTGCAACGATGCAGAGGTATTAGAATATTCACCCTTTGTGATAAAAAATGTGGCCAAGAATGAAGAAGAATGCGTATAAGAGTAAGGGTGTAGTTCTGCTTCTCCTCACTAATGGGGACATCAATGAGATAGAAGAGAAAATCTAGGATATTAACAAAGATACCTAGGAAAATATTGATGATCGTTCCAAAGAGATCTTAGCAGAGGTAAAACAAGGTATCACAAAGCTGAAGGAATTGACACAAGCAGTGAAGCAACTAGAGTAGGTAACTGAACTATTGCAACAAGAACAGAGACTAGAAACAAGTTTTAGAATGAGAATGTTACATGTGCCAGCTACGGCATTGAAGTTTGAAGAAACAACAGATAAAGAGCAAGCCAAGGCATGGCACAATGTCTAGATGAATGTCGATGCACTACCCTTCTAGGTGTTGCATGAATTTCTTCAAGGAATCACCACAGAGATGCAGGAATGAGAGCAACGTATGTCTTTGTTGAAAGAAAACATGGATTGAGATAAAGGAATGATGCAAAAGAGCTAAAGTAAGTGGCCAAGGAAATGGAGGAAGCAAGGCAACAATGAGAACAGTTAGAGAAAGCCATTGTTGAAACTTGCAGCATAGTTCTGAACGTGAAGATCCGTGAGGATGAAGCACCAGCAAAAAAGGTCATGAAGCTCACCCTCAAGATCAAGGACTCAAATAATGCTATAGCCGAGCTAAAATTTGACTATGAAGTGAAGATATCAGAGCTACAAATGAGGTTTTAGCCAAGTACGCCAACAAAGGTTTGGGAGCAAAGACAAGGGACCTCACGGTAACATTGAAAGGCACATCTAATATGGTGGTAGATTGTGGGAAGTTTTTTAATGACACAATGTAGATTTGGACCTCAATGTAGGAGGATCCAAATGTCTTGAATATTGAGGAGGAACTATAGGCCAAGCAGAAGTGGTGCGATTAAATCCTAACAATTGTGAAGTCCTTACCAGTGTTGCAGAGGCTTGCCAACATTTCTAAAGGAAAAATCCTCTAGACACAAATAGATGATCTGCTAAGGAAAGAAAAAATCTTGCAAGATAGGATGCAACCGTGGCAAGAGGAAGCCCTGGAACTTTCCCAGGCAGTGGACGAAGGGCTAAAGGAATTAAAGAAAAGGGAAGCTAAGCTACTACAAAAAACCCTTGGCCCTACTAGAAAATCTTTGTTGAAGGAGGCACAACAAGAAGAAAAGCTAATGGAAGAAACACTCTAGCATTAGAACGCAGTATACAATGGGATCACAACGAATATAAAGGGCATCGAAGCTAAGTGACTTAGGATGCATCACAAGTGAGTGTTGGGGGCCTGTTGGGCATGGTCTAACTTGGTTCAAGTTTTGGGTAAAAGACCTCGTGAAAGGAGTGGAATGTGCAGAGCTAGCGAAGATATATACATCACGCAAACTTTTAGGGCTTTTGGGATGGGATAAATCCCCTATTTTCTAATGGGTATCGGGTAGCAGTCCTTGTTTTATGGATCCATGGTATTTGGACCATGGTTTTTATATAGATGAATTGTATAATAGGATATGTAATCTAGTATGAATAGGAGAATCAATAATGAAATTGAATAAGTGAATTGAATCTGAGTGCGTGAAGACCTTGAAGAGTCTGCAACTGAGTGTGCATACCACCTGCAGCTAGGTGCACTAGTCATAGAAGTGAATGTAATTCAAGATATGTTTAATAAAGAAGAATTTTTGGTGAAGTGTTGTATCTCTGTACATATTATTTATATGTTTTTATGTATCTAATTGTCTATGATTTAACCTGAATTATGTGAAGAATTGTAAGATATATTATTAATTGTAGAGTTTATGTGTTCCTGTTAAATTAATTATCTACGCGAAGTTATTATGCATACATAGTTATAATATTGATATTTAATAGAATTAAATACATGGCGCCACTTCTCAGATATCCCTTTGGTGCAGAAACCTGGTCCTGCAACCTCCCATATATGCTTCGGGTGAGACTGCGACTTGCTTGCAGGTCGTTGCTGAAAGGGCCAGTAGTTGATGGTTTTTTTAGTGTGCAACACACTTTGAATCTAGGTCAAACCCCCTTAAATCAACACTGTGTAACATATTTGTTGACATGTGAGGGATATTGATGAACTTGTCTAAAAACTTATTGAAGAAATTAGAATGATGATTGTTAGAGTCGGTCTAGTTATCCCTCCGTCAGAGATCAAAACTCTTTTTTTCACTTCATGTTTAGGTGTCCCATCAGTTTCGATCATTTTCACCCGTGAGGAGCATGCCATAAATCTGATGGAAAGGTTTGTGTTACTCATTCCCCTCATGCTTGGCGTTGCTGGCTCAGGTCCATTTATAAAAAATCAAAGTCTTGAAACAGTCATTTGCAGCCCTGTTTCAATTTTCTAGGTCATGACAAGTGTTCTGGGTCATTAGGTCTAGGGCTAAGTCAATTTGGTTTTTGTAAAGTCTAATAAAGCCAGCAGGCCAGAGGGAGGTCCTCGATAGGTTGTTATCTCAAAGATTTTTATTGTTATACAGATAGATTATGACTTCTCTTCAAAAACTCTGTTTTGAAGATAAGTCGACATTTCATTTCTGTAATAAATTTTCAAAAATTTCAGTCCTTGAATTGTCCAGGCGCAACCCTGGTCTCCTCTGCCAAATCATATCACAGTTATCCCTGCAAAAAGTATCAAACAAAATCATTATTTCATCCAAATTTAAAAAGGGAACCAAAAAGCAAAAGTCTATTAATCCTGAAAGAATGTCAAAATCCCAAACATTATGAAAGTGGGTTATTAAAATCAAATCTGATTTGGGGAGATATTTTCTTCACATATAAATCATGGAAGATCATTCATTTCCACCATTTCTCAAGGCAAAAGTTGAATTTGTGAAGTGGAAGGAAGAAGACGCGTTTGAAGGGTAGATTGACAAGCTTGAGGGTGCGCGCGACCCATACAGAAAGGCGCGTGACGCATTGGGTGTGTGCGGCGCACTAGGCTCAAGTGGGCATTGTAAATTTGCATGCGCGCGGTGCATAGGGAGCACGCTATGCACTGGGTGATGAGCGCGATGCACACAGTTGGGAGCACGAAAATTGATTGAAAACTCATCAAATCACCCAATCTTCACATCAATTTTCCAGGTAGGCTCACCTCGATTTCTTTTGCTTAGTTTTTGATGGTGAATGTGGTGGGTTCATGGCTCATGCTTATTGAAGCAAGACTTTGGAAAACCTCCCTCTTGCCAATAAGAAACATTGCTTAGGGTTTTGAAAACATTGTTGTCACCAAGGTCTACTCTTTCCCTCACTTTCCGTTGTCCCCCATTCCCAAAGTAACTCATCAAAATTCCTCATTAATCCCTTCATAATCCTATCATATGGTCCCTAAACCCCTAATCCCTTACCTCTATGAAAACTCCTTAAAATCTATTCAATATCCCCCTAATCCTAAACCCTGTTTCCATATGTATACATTTTCCCTTCCTTACCCAATTACATTTTATTTCAAAGTCCCTAATTCCCTAATGTTTTCCCTTTCCTAATATTCCCTTGTGCAAATTTTTTTCCCCTTGGTCACAGCATTGTTAGAGCAAGAAGCAGTTCACATTCAATTGCACACACAATTTCATTCAGAGCAATTTATATATCAGCATACATATTCCAGACATCTTATTTTCACAGTCATGTCAGAGATGGATTCATTTTATGAGCAGGAGTATGACAGTGATTCTACAGCTGAGGGTAATGTGCCACGACCTCACAAAAGTGGCAAAAGTGGTCAGCATGTCAGGGAGGAGCCTACTTCTTTGGCTCAATTGCAAGCTTGCCCACTTGCAATGGATTGTTTTCAACGTCAGTCATGTTTCCAATACTGTGATATGATCTCACAAACCCAGCATCATCGTGAACTAGTTCGTCTATTTGTTCTACATTTACATGATGGTCGTGTAAACCTCACCGGAGTAAATTTCACTTTGTCGCCAGAGACTATTGCTCAAGCCACCGAGATACCAAATGTAGGAGAGGAATGGAACAAACGCAAGCAGTTAGACAAATTCTACTATGAGCCATATATCAAACCTGGGCATATGAGACACCTGAGCATGTTTTTTCCTTTCAGATTCCTGAGGGACGAGTTTGCACCATGGATGAAACTCATCATTCGGCATTTCAGTTGCGAGGGCAGATTCTTGCGTCTCTATGCGTACCATGTCCGTTTGTTGATGAAATTCACGAGGGTATGTATGATGAACATTCCGTATTTCATGTGTCGCAACATAGAGAGGATGGTGGCTTTAGTACAAAGGAAGACCCCAGCATAGCAGCATAGAAGTATATATCATTACGCGCTGATCAACATCATAGTGGCACATCAGTTGACACAGCAGGGCATCTTGGGAGGATTTCATCTCCCGTGACTTCTTCATAGCGCCACAGCCGCTTCTCGAGATAACTCATGATGAGGGAGAGCCTTCACACCAGCCAAAAATTCTTGAGACTGAGCATATAAGTGCTCCATTGTATGTGACATACCAGCGAGGCCATATGGCCTTATTTGCATCTACACGATGAGTAATATCTCCACCCGGGGTGGAAGGGGTCTTGTTGACTCCATCAGCAGAGCGAGTATTATCACCACATGATGCGGAAGGGGTATCGCCTTCTTCTTCAGCACAAGTACAAATCCAAGACAGGGGGAAGAGGCCTATGCATGATGAGGTTCCTTCACGAGGCGAGGACACGGATTTCACGATCATTGATGCTTATGCGAGCTTTCCTAGCTCGGAGCTAAAGGAGATCATCTGGGAGTAAAAGACTGAGAATGATTCACTGAGAAAGAAATTTCAGATGGCTAAGTGGGTGATAAACTACTTTGAGCAGCGTAACAAATAGCTAGAGGATGAACATACACTTTATGAGCTGCGACAAATCCGTGAGGATTGAGAATTGGCCCGAAAGAGATTGGGTGATATGACACCGGATGATCGAGAGTCTATGCGCATCCATGTTAACACTCATCTGGAGAAATTGTTGGCAAAGGCCAATAGAGACAAAGACATGCTTCGTCATACGAAAGCTCATTATTAGGCTCGTATGCATGTCTGCAAAGCAAAAATGAAGATTCTAAAGAGGCGGTTGAGCAGAGTACTAAAACGGCGAAAAAAGCCTAATCCACTCCAAATTTTGGCCGAGGCTTCATTGGCTGGATGTAATACATGATTGAGGGTCTTCGCTCTGAATTTGAGCAATTTCAGAGAAATTTTTTTCATTTTGAAATTTTTGGCTTGCAAAACAGGTTTTTCAGCACAACGCGTAGCACGTCGACACGCGCGGTTATGATTGGGACAGTTGCTGGAGGAAAAATTTATAGTTTTGGATTTTTCATGGTAAGTTGTGCATGCTCTAGTATGGCCAAGGCATTTCATCAAGTTGTAGATGAACAAAGGGGCCAAAAACACCATGAAAATCACCTTTCTGCCACCTTTTGCACCAACAGGAAGTACTTCTGGGAGAATGACATTTTGAAGGGGAAAATGAGCTCCAAAGTGGGAAATTCCACTTGGGCTGGATAGCAGACATCCAGGGATTTACAACCAGCTATTGTAAGATTGATTTTAATGTCGGGAAGTGCCCCGAGAGCAGGTTGAAAGGCGCGCGGCGCATAGAGATCAGGCGCGCGACACATAGATATTTTTGGTCAAATTTTCTCTTTCCAGCTCAGAATTTCGGCCAGTTATGACCTGTTTCACCTCTTGATGTGATTTTTGACCCAGATTGATGTAATTTGATGTATATGATGTAAATTTGGCACTTATTTACCTATTCTAGATGATCCATTTAAAAAAATAGTAAAAATTTAATGAATGGATCAGTTTCCCTTCTTTTAGAGGCAAGTTGTTTTGGATGCCTAGATTTCAGTTCCATGATTAGAATTAGTTCAAACAGCTCCTAGGATGATGAGCTCGACCCCTAGAGACAAGGAAATAGGTTGGCTTGCCTATATTATGTATTTTCTAAGTCATTTTCAGGGTTGGAATTTTGGGAAAGGCCTAGACTCTATTGTACATTGTATCTCTGCAATTTTGGCAAAGGAAAGACCAGGGTTTTGCAACACTGTTTGGGATTCATGTGGCTTTATGTGTTCATGGTGTGCTTCTTTCAATATTTTTAAGTTTTATGTGTATCATTTTCCTTCTCTCATCTTCTGCAATTGGACAAATGAAGTGTTAAGGTAGAATCCATAATTTGATATGCTCTGCCTTTAAGTTTGTTTGATTTTCCATGTTTTCATCTGTTTAAGGAGAATCCTTGAAAGCTTTTTGCTTTCCTTAGCTCCTCACCAGTCTGATCTATCCATCTCTTTCACTTTTAAAGCATCAAGACAATCGCCTTCCTTGCCCTAATCAGACCTCTGCAGAAACTGTGTCTCATCCCCGCACCCAAAATTGCCTTTCCCTTAGATTCAACAAAAACCCCAAAAAATCAATTTCAAACTCCTTGTACTTCATACCTAGCCTAAAATTAATTACCAATTTAGTTATCTCGAGCCTCATCAATTACCTTTTCCCGAGATTGACCTGGAGAGAGCCCTCTCCTGTCATCGTAGGGCTAGCTACGAGGCTAAGCGTGGTTTGATGTAGCCTTGAGTTTTACCTTATTTAAGCCTAAGGTAGATTTGAGCGCTAACATAGTGGCGACTCTACTGGGGAAGAACTGGTTTGGTTGTTAGTGTTATTTGATTTATAGCTACAGACAGAGTCTGAAGTCATGTCAGGTAGCCTTCGAACTGCACATTGCTTTACGAGTGCATAGTAGATAAACGCTGCTTCAGTCGATCTTCGGTGTATCTTGTAATTGTAACACTTAACTTATAAATTGCCCCAATACGTGTATCAAGTTCAGATCTCATGGTTGATGGTGAACAACGGTCAGACATCAGAAGGCTGAAAACATTCACTTGGCGACTTTATTCACTGAACAATCCAGAAATCGATGCTTTATGGTGACTTCACTGCAGGAAGATCAGTAGCTGTGAGATTTTCAAGATGGACCAAATCATGAGAAGATACGCTCCCATGAGCCGAGATCACATTCCAGGTTTTCTAAATAAGGTACCCAAGGTAGATTGGTCAAGGAATCTACCTACGTTTAACAATGAAGGTAAGAAAGATGTTGCTTTACATCTGGTTAGATTTCATATGCATATTCGCAAGTTGAAAGTGGATTTTCCTGAAGATTGCTTGATGAAGATATTCCTAGACACTCTCGAAGGTGAAGCCCAATCTTGGTATGAAAGTTTGCCGCCTACTTGTATTTACTGCTTAAAGGATTTTCACGCCATGTTCATTAGAATATATAAAGAATCTTATCCATCATTAAATTTAGTTCAGAACTGTTGCAAACATACTTATAGTTTTATTGAAAGCCTTGAGAAATATTATGAAGATGATAATTTCATGGATGAAGAGATCATGGAGGCCCTATATGAAAATCCATTTCAGTAGTATAAAGAAAACTTAGAGGATTCTTGTCAAGATGCACAGGAAAATTTGCATCAGGATCAAGATCTAAGTATAGTGGAAGATGATGAAGGAGAAGGTTTTGTTCCAGATCTGTCCATAGAAGACGACAACATGCATGAAAGTCAAGTTTCAATTTTAGAATGTGATAAAGTCAAGTAAGCCATTTCAAATCTAGATTTAGATCTTGATGATGAAGACAACCTTGTTCTGAATCCCATGAAGGAGAGTTTTGTTGTTGAGATCATCTGGAATGAAGAAGACAAAGTTATTGACCAAAGCCTTCATGAGGAGGTAATCCGGTCGTTTCATGGACAACAAGATGGGACCTTTGTTCAGGTAAGTGAGAAATCTTCTTTTGATAACTCAGTGGTAAATGATAATTTGATTGCCATGTCATATGAAGACAATTACTGTTTGAGCAAAAGAAAATAAAAAGAATTATGTCCTTTGTGTGAAGATGAGATAGATCAACTCTTGAAAGAAGATTTGCAGTGCACACATGGTCAAGAAAGTGTTGGTGAAATATCTTCCTCTTTTGAAAATGATGACAGTCTTGAAATCAGTTTTGTAGATCAGTAAACAGATAATATTTTCTTTCACAAAGATGATAAGGTTGTCATGTTTGATAATCTTGAAGATTGTTTTTTGTTTAAGAATGACCTAGACCATGAAGATGAGGAGT
>APFE031160846.1:50616-69736 GCA_000404065.3 Pinus taeda
GAGAGACAATATGCCAGGATTTCTCATGGTCAAGGAAACTACAGCTAACACTCAGATGGCAGAAGCACATACTTCTCTGTGCATTCCTATCCCTCGGAAATCAATTGTTCTTTCAGATCAGAATGAAGGGAGTACTTGTATTTTTGTTGCTCGATCTCAAGACAAGATAGTGCTTCAGGATTATCAAGATCCCTTCGGCATCCTTTTGCAAGCACTAGAGAAGATAAATGTTTCCTGGTTCATTATCCCAAGCCTTGGTTTCAGTGTTTATTGTGAGCTGCCTACATGTACATCGTTCCGCCTGCTCGAGAAAAGTGAGAGAAAAAATTTGGTATGTAGCCATCTGTTGGATTGGTTACATTGGAAAGCTCATTACACATGATTGTACATATTTCATTAGTATGCAGGTGGTTGTCATCATGATTTGAAGCCCTCAAATCTCGATGGACTGCTGCCCTTCAAATAAGCTTTGTAAGTTCTTTTTTTAGTTAAGTCAGTCATGAGTCATTTGTGAGTCAGTTTTAAGTCTTGTTGTTAAGTTAGTTTGTGTCGGTTTTCAGTCATGCATTTTAGCTTGAGGCATGAATCCATAGCCCAAGGGATGAAGGCACTATCTAGCTCTCACAGAGATTTGCTGTTCTTGGCACCTCCGAGGAGCTACCATCCCCATTGGAGCCAATGTTAGGGTCAGTCTGGTTATCCCTCCGGCAGAGATCAAAACTCTTTTCTGCACTTCATGTTTAGGTGTCCCATCAGTTTCGATCATTTGCACCCGTTAGGAGCATGCCATAAATCTGACAGAAAGGTTTATGTTACTCATTCCCCTCATGCTTGGCATTGCTGGCTCAGGTCCATTTATAAAAAATCAAAGTCTTGAAACAGTCATTTGCAGCCCTGTTTCAATTTTCTAGGTCATGAAAAGTGTTCTCGGTCATTAGGTCCAGGGTTAAGTCAATTTGGTTTTTGTAAAGTCTAATAAAGCTAACAGGCCAGAGGGAGGTCCTCAATAGGTTGTTATCTCAAAGATTTTTATCGTTATACAGATAGATTACGACTTCTCTTCAAAACTCTGTTTTGAAGATAAGTCGACATTTCATTTTTGTAATAAATTTTCAAAAATTTTAGTCCTTGAATTGTCCAAGCGCAGCCCTAGTCTCCTTTTCCAAATCATATCACAGTTATCCCTGCAAAAAGTATCAAACAAAATCATTATTTCATCCAAATTTAAAAAGGAAACCAAAAAGCAAAAGTCCATTAATCCTAAAAGAATGTAAAAATGCCAAACATTATGAAAGTGGGTTATTAAAATCAAATCTGATTTGGGGAGATATTTTCTTCACATATAAATCATGGAATATCATTCATTTCCACCATTTCTCAAGGCAAAAGTCGAATTTGTGAAGTGGAGGGCAGAAGACGCGTTTGAAGGGTATATTGACAAGCTTGAGGGTGCGCGCGACCCATACAGAAAGGCGCGCGACACATTGGGTGTGTGCGTTGCACTGGGCTCAAGTGGCCAGTGTAAATTTGCATGCGCGCGATGCATTGGGAGCGCACTACGCACTGGGTGAAGAGCGTGGCGCACACAGTTGGGAGCTTGAAAATGGTTTGAAAACTCATCAAATCACCCAATCTTTACATCAATTTTCCAGGTAGGCTTGCCTCCATTTCTTTTGCTTAGTTTTTGATGGTGAATGTGGTGGGTTCATGGCTCATGCCTATTGAAACAAGACTTTGAAAAACCTCCCTCTTGCCAATAAGAAACATTGCTTAGGGTTTTGAAAACAGTGTTGTCACCAAGGTCTACTCTTTCCCTCACTTCCCACTATCCCCCATTCCCAAAGTAACTCATCAAACTTCCTCATTAATGCCCTCATAATCCTATCATATGATCCCTAAACCCCTAATCCCTTACCTCTATGAAATCTCCTTAAAAACTATTCAATATCCCGCTAATCCTAAACCATGTTTCCATATGTATACATTTTCCCTTCCTTACCCAATTACATTTTATTTCAAAGTCCCTAATTTCCTAATCTTTTCCCTTTCCTAATATTCCCTTGTGCATTTTTTTTCCCCTTGGTCACAGCATTGTTAGAGCAAAAAGCAGTTCACATTGAATTGCACACACAGTTTCATCCAGAGCAATTTATATATTAGCATACATATTCCAGACATCTTGTTTTCAAAATCATGTCAGAGACAGATTCAGTTTATGAGCAGGAGTATGACAGTGATTCTACAGCTGAGGGTAATGTGCCACGGAGGCCTCACAAAAGTGGCAAAAGTGGTCAGCATGTCAGGGAGGAGCCTACTTCTTTGTCTCAATTGCAGGCTTGCCCGCTTGCAATGGATTGTTTTCAGTGTCGGTCATGTTTCCAATACTGTGAGATGATCTCACAAATTCAGCATCATCGTGAACTAGTTCATCTATTTGTTCTACATTTACATGATGGCCGTGTAAACCTCACCGGAGTAAATTTCACTTTGTCACCGTAGACTATTGCTCAAGCCACCGAGATACCAAATGTAGGAGAGGAATGGAACAAACACGAGAAGTTAGACAAATTCTACGATGAGCCATACATCAAACCTGGGCATATTAGACAGCTGAGCACAGTTTTTCCTTTCAGATTCCTAAGGGATGAGTTTGCACCATTGATGAAACTCATCATTCGGTATTTCAGTTGCGAGGGCAGATTCTCGTGTCTCTATGCGTACCATGTCCGTTTGTTGATGCATTTCACGAGTGTACTATGATGAACATTTCATATTTCATGTGTCGCAACATAGAGAGGATGGTGGCTTTAGTAGAAAGGAAGACCCCAGCACAGCAGCATAGAAGTATATATCATTACGCGCTGATCAAAATCATAGTGGCACATCAGTTGACACAGCAGGGCATTACTTAGGAGGATCTCATCTCCCGTGACTTCTTCACAGCGCCACAGTTGCTTCCCGAGATAGCTCATGATGACACCAGCCAGAAAATCTTGAGACTGAGCATATAAGTGCTCCATTGTATGTGACATGCCAGCGAGGCCACAGGGCCTTATTTGCATCTACACGACGAGTACTATCTCCACCTGGGGTGGAAGGGGTCTCGTTGACTCCATCAACAGAGCGAGTATTATCTCCACATGATGTGGAAGGGGTCTCACCTTCTTCTTCAGCACAGGTGCAGATCCAGGATAGGGGCAAGAGGCCTATGCATGATGAGGGTCCTTCAAGAGGCCAGGACACGGATTTCACGATCATTGATGTTGATGCGAGCTCTCCTAGCTCGGAGCTAAAGGAGATCATCTGGGAGAAAAAGGCTGAGAATGACTCATTGAGAAAGAAATTGCAGATGGCTAAGTTGGTGATAAACTACTTGGAGCACCGTAAAAATAGCTAGAGGATGAACATACACTTTATGTGCTGCAGCAAATCCGTGAGGATCGAGAATTGGCTTGAAAGAGACCGGGTGATAAGAGACAAAGACATGCTTCGTCATATGAAAACTCATTATTGGGCTCGTATGCATGTCTGCAAAGCAAAAATGAAGATATTAAAGAGGCGGTTGAGCAGAGCACTAAACGGCGAAAAAAGCCTGATCCACTCCAAAATTTGGCCGAGGCTTCATTGGCTAGACATAATACATGATGGAGGATCTTCGAATTTGAGAAATTTTGAAGAAATGTTTGTCATTTTGAAATTTTTGGCTTGCAAAACAGGTTTTTCAGCTCAACGCGTAGCGCATCGACGCGCGCGCTTATGATTGGGACACTTGCTGGAGGAAAACTTTATAGTTTTGGATTTTTCATGGTAATTTAAGAATGCTCTAGTATGGCAAAGGCATTTCATCAAGTTTTGGATGATCAAAAGGGCCAAAAACACCATGAAAATCACCTTTCTACCACCTTTTGCACCAGCAGGAAGTACTTCTGGGAGAATGACATTTTGAAGGGGAAAATGAGCTCCAAATTGGGAAATTCCACTTGGGATGGATAACGGACATCCAGGGATTTCCAACCATCTATTGTGAGCTTGATTGTGATTTCGAGATGTTCCCCAAAGGCAAGCTGAAAGGTGTGTGACGCATAGAGCTCAAGCGCATGGCGCATAGAGATTTTTGGTCAAATTTTCTCTTTCCAGCTCAGAATTTTGGCCAGTTATGACCAGTTTCACCTATTGATGTGATTTTTGACCCATCTTGATGTAATTTGATATATATGATGTAATTTTGGCAATAATTTACGTATTCTAGATGATCCATTTAAAAAAATAGTAAAAATTGAATGAATGGATTAGTTTCCCTTCTTTTAGAGGCAAATTGTTTTGGATGCCTAGATTTCAATTCCATGATTAGAATTAGTTCAAACAGCTCCTAGGATGATGAGCTCGACCCCTAGAGACAAGGGAATGGGTTGGCTTGCCTATATTATGTATTTTCTAATTCACTTTCAGGCCTAGAATCTATTGTACATTGTATCTATGCAATTTTGGCAAAGGAAAGACCAGGGTTTTGCAGCATTGTTTGGGATTCATGTGGTTTTATGTGTTGACGGTGTGCTTCTTTCAGTATCTGTAAGTTGTTATGTGTATCAATTTCCTTCTCTCATCTTCTACAATTGGACAAATGAAGTGTTAAGGTAGAATCCATAATTTGATATGCTCTGCCTTTAAGTTTGTTTGATTTTCCATGTTTTCATCTGTTTAAGGAGAATCCTTGAAAGATTCTTGGTGTCCTTAGCTCCTCGCCAGTCTGATCTATCCATCTCTTTCACTTTTAAAGCATCAAGACAATCGCCTTCCTTGCGCTAATCAGACCTCTGCAAAAACTGTGTCTCATCCCCGCACCCAAAATTGCCTTTCCCTTAGATTCAACAAAAACCCCCAAAAATCAACTTCAAACTCCTTGTACTTCATACCTAGCCTAAAATTAATTACCGATTTAGTCATCTCGGGCCTCACCGATTACCTTTTTCCGAGATTGACTTGGAGAGAGCCCTCTCCTTTCCTCGTAGGGCTAGCTACGAGGCTGAGTGTGGTTTGATGTAGCCTTGAGTTTTACCTTATTTCAGCCTAAGGTAGATTTGAGTGCTAACAATGATATAGTAATGAAAGGCAGTTTAGAGAATACTTGGTGTGTTCAACTGTGAAATATGATGTGAGAACCAAGAATGTTCTTTTCCCTCGTGCTACCCAGTTACATAGAGCCCCAACATAAATAATCTTCATAGGAAATACTCTATATACAACGCTAGCTTAGAAAGCATCATTGAAATCATACTCTAACCTATCTGCAAAAAATGGAAAATACAATGACTGGGTTCGAGATCCCTATTTTAATACACAACATTAACACATGCATTATTCCACTAGAAACCAACTAGGAAATCAATTTATTTCCAAATACACCATCGATATAACTTGTACATAAATTGATGGATAGATATACCATATCAATACAATTTCTAACCATAAATGTAATTCAAGTCTTGGGTACAGAGAAGTATCTTTATTCCTCTAGAATATCAATGTGACAAGGTGCATCTATGAACACATTAGCATATTATTCATGTTATTCCCATGCAAAATTTCCTTTCCTTTTTTTTTGGAAAACCATATATTTAAACTTTTACAAGAAGAGAGAAACACCATGAGCCTATGCTAAGTGCATTTGATCTAAAATGTGTGTATCAAAGGAGATGCTTCTTTGGATCTATCTCATTGATATTCAGGTCCCCATGTCTAAAAGGAATAGCCTTGCAAAAGAAACATGGCCCCATGGCCTATAGAGATTCATTTTTGTGATACTTATGAAGACTCCAATATTTCTACATGAAAATAAAAAGTGGAAATATTAGTTTAGGGTAGGAGGAAAACTATGAAAAGACCTAAATTTATATTAGTGTGTAGTTGCATTTGCATCAGATCTCATTTTTCTATAGACTAGCCTTCTCCCACAACACATAAATGGTAAATAAATAATATCACTATGTACATATCACTCAATGTGCTCCCACAAGCATTTCAAGAGGTTGTTGTTTGCGATGTAAATCTTAACTGCAAGCAATGGTCGTGGATTTAAAATGCTGCAACATGGGATCTTCCAATAAAACAACTACATCTAGTGTGATGTTTCTATCCTTAATTCTTTATGCATAAATCAAGGAGATATCCTTGCTTTTAAAACTGAATTACAATTATGTTGGTAAGCCATTGTAAGTTTCGAAAGCATTTGTTCCAAGCAACCTACCCAATGTAGCAGTGACCAAGCTCCATATGAATGAGACCACTCCAACATCATACTTGAAATTTTTCAAGTTGTTTACTACTAAATATTGATGGCCATTAGCAACAATGCAACCCAGTGAATCTCAATAGATTCAATTCAAGAAATTTGATATGAATCTCTAATCCATATTTATATGAAATTCTATGCAGTGACCCTAGTCTTGGAAATAATATCAAAAGCACAACCTAAAAATTATATAAGGAATTCAACATCAAAATATGTCTGAATTGTACACACAAGTCATGTTAAACACAATATTACAATCATTATAACATAGGCTTGGTTCTTGCAAAATCCTTGTAGCTTTAATCAAATACTTGGAAAAAATTGCAAATACACCCATTTTAACTTGTGCTTATAGACTTATATAGCACACTTGCATACTAGTTATGAGTAAGCCCTCCTTTAGAGCCTTTTACCATTGCCTAACCTCAAGGGTTCAACAATGGGATCTTAAACCATAAATGAACCTCAACGCCATGAGTCAAATCATGAATCAAATTTGGTAATATGCTTCAAATGAGACATTACAATCAAATAGGAGCAACTAGGCTCCATAATAAAAAATAAGTGAGAAACCCTTCTCAAGGCCTCACGAAAGAGCACTTTAGCCCAACAACATAATGATAATGTCAACCCCTATAAATAGAATTTCCCAGATATATGAAGAAATTCCCAAGGCGAGATAAACATATCTAGCATTTTGAAGTCCAACATATAAACTCATCCAAACATCAAGCCCATGATGAATTTGAAAATTCTTCATCTAGCATCTATTCGTGGGAAAAATATAGCATTTTACCAAAAATTATGTCTATAAAGTGATTGATTAATCTGAAAATTTACCCACGTGATATTGATTGGTAGATAGAAATGTATTGTTACCATTGATCATACTAAAAAAACCATACAGTACCATCAATAAACAAAATAGTTTGATAGTTTCCTCTATTTTATGATATTATATGATCATAGTAAAAAATATTGGTAATGACTTGGTTGAATCTCTAGCTACTACTCAATCATTCAAAATGACAAAGTACCAAAAAATGCTTAGAAGTCAAAGAGACCAGTACAATAGGCCGGTTAACAAAATTGGAAATACTTTTGTTAGAAAAATCCACGACCCACATAGTCAAGTTGTAAAGGGAAATTTCTATAATTTGAAGATCATGTGAACTTTGTGAAGAATGCCAAGGAAATTTGACAATATATTTGAGCATAAAAAACCACAACCAGACCAAAGGAAGGTGGCTCTCCAGGGTCATCAAACTATACCTATAAGGATTTGTGGCAAAACCTATGGTATAATATGTGATAATGACCCACAACATAGACTCCAACAGGGAAAGAGGAATTCTCATAACCCATGCTGGAAGTCAATAAGCCTAGGTTGGGTAGAACTTGAAATCTCTTTGTTGGTAAAACATTGGGAGCTTGTCTATTGTCATCAAAAAAATTTCCATGCCTTTGGACATCACCAGTGCCAAACAAAAGAAAAGTTCCCCAAAGTAAATGACTCCATCTGCCAAATTTTTGTGACGCATATTGGTATAGGGACGCTCATGGAAATGGAAGAAATAATACATATCTGTCAAAGAGTAATAATATTTCAGCATGCATATCAATTTGCGGAGTAATTAGAATATGGTTAGATATAAAATATAGGCATATCTCTATAGAGAGGAATATGGTTATATATAAAATATAGGAAGATATCTATAGAGAGGAATCAACTATTAGAAAGTTTAGAAAGCCCAAAAAATGATCATTCCCGCATAAAAATTGAGGCTTAGATTTTTGAGCGATCATAGCCAAAGGGGCAAGGCAGTGCCAAGAAAGAAAATCCCCCAGCAATGAATAATCAATAAGAAATGTACCCTATAAAGTACCTTACCCAAATTTACTTTTCTTTAATTAGATAAGTACTTTGAAGTACTAATATTTATATCAACAATTAGGTTGTAAGGAAAAAAAGAGGTCATTGCTTCTTAAGCGAGATCCTGGTCAATGTTAAAGTGATGGTTGTTGGTATTCTGATCAAAGTGGTAATCAAGCCTGGAAAATTGTATATTGGCTATTGGGTTAAATAATCAAACAATTGAACCAGAGATTGTGGTAAGGGATGAACTAGTAAGTTCGAGATGGAAGGAAAGATATCAACCGCCTTAAGACCGCAGGGAGAATCAACACATGTCTCACTCACATAAATGAGAAGAGAACTAGGCTCTACCATAACAAGATGAGAAAAAGTTGATTAACTAGCTTTACTAGGGTCTATACTATCAATGTCATTGGAATATGATAAATCGTGCAAGGCCTATAGGAGGAGTTGCATAAGCCTTTGTTACTGCACCTTTCCATGGACCTTACCATGCATTTCCTTACCTGGATTTTTCTTGAAGAGCTCTTCACAATGTGTGTGGTATCCATTGAGTTTTCTCTAATATGCAAATGTAAGTATTATTGACACATATTTTTCATCTTCAATATAAATAAAATAACACGAAATAGAATCCCATGAAATTCAAGGTATTTATATCCTATGATTTTTAATAGACATGAAACAAATGTAGAAGTACATGAAGATACACACCAACACTTATCAGGCTATATGTGTAATGCATGAAAAATATGAGATTGTATGTTATTTTTTAAATAAGTTCAACTTATAATATCAAATAACATAGAAAGTAACAAAGTAATAAAACACTTAGCACGGTCCATGCATTCTTGCTTAATATAACACGATATGAATTGAAATTATCTTATTCCCTTTGGACTTGATCAAAGGAGTAAAACTATACAGATCGGGCTTCACAAAACAAAATATCCATATTTATTTGTTCGCTTCAACCCTAGCATGTCGATTGCACCAGGAAGGTGATGGTTATGGGAGCTGCATATGGAAAAATGTTATGTGAATAGGGTAAGTGCATAAAACTATTGGATGCTTGGTTAGCCTATCGAATTCCCTTCAAGTTTCTATCAAATTCTAGAGACCTCTCTCTCCAATTGAATTGAATATGCCTCTATGGTGGGGCATTTATCAAGTGCACTCCCAAGGCCATCACTCTGGTCTGTGAAGAACTAGCAGAAGAAGTAGCAAAAATGAACTCAGAATAAAGTGACAGTAGTCTAGTTGAGCCCAAGAATAAGAAGAAGGCAAATTCTAAAACTTCTATTAAAGGAAATGAAAGCATTCTTACCCAAAATCCTCCTATAGAATTCTTCGCAGAAAACAAAAAAAAAGTTGGTTTTGATACAACAATGCACGATCTTGTGGAGATTAAATAGGTATCTATTTCTCTATTATAGACTAAATAGTTATCTCTTTCTCTATTTTATTAGAGTAGAAATAGGAGATTGTTTTACACTCCCACTGTTTATACTTTATTCACATCAATTGTACTTTTGGGTCCCATTGACCAAATTTGTAGTAATTTTCTAGACATTAATAAAATTACCCGATCTTGCTATATATTCTTCAATGCATTCTCTTCAAGTTTAATGTTTGGTTATATACCCTGATAAGCTTTGTGGCTTTTTATAGTTTAGGTGGAGTGTAGCCTTGAGTAGGTCTAGACCATACCATTCTGTGGCTCTTGAGTAATTAGGCAAAGCATCGACGTAGAAGCACCAGTAACACATAGAGACCCATAGCCATAGCTAACAGTTCCAGGAGCAACATCCCTGGAGGCAAATGCAGATCGAAAGACCATCTACCACTAAGACTACTAATCAAACATGTTGACAAAGTAATTTAAGAAGAGACCATTTGAGTTGAAATCGAGTTGATAGTCCATTTGTGACAGTAGCAGGTTCTATGACATCACTTCAATGGGTAGGGCTTCTGATAAAAAAGACATCAATGGGCAGGGCTTCTAACGAATATGTATGAGCCATATGTTCTACTCATTATCTTTTATTTTTCATTTAAATCATGAATTTATTGTGCAATGATGTCTATGGCTGATTTTGTTCTCATAGACCAACCTTGGTAGTTGAGTTTTCCGAATAAACAAAACAATGACAGAAATATTTTCTTTATACTTGGGGAATCCATAAGTCGAGAATGGAATCCATGAGCCCATTATAGTACTGGAGGAGATTAACTAAAATGAATTAGAAGAGCTCAACCCAAAATTAGGACCATGGAATCCATAAGTCCAGAATGGGACTGGAGGAGCTTAACCTCAAACTAGGACCAAGAGCTGAACCTGAAATACGGACAGAGAAAATTATTGTAGGAAGTTAAAACAATCTGCAAGATGTAATCTTGCAGGAAGGGTGCTGCTAGGTAGAATATGTCGTAGTTTGTCATGCAAATCCCATTGTGGAAAATATTCCTAATAAATATTAAATGTTTTTGAATTATTGTTAGTATTAATTCAATTTTTTCAGTTTAGTAGTGTCAAAATGCAAAGCGCTTAAGAATATAACATATGGTTTTTCCTCCCCACCTAGGGAAGAGGCTAAATAAGATGGGAAAAAAGGTTACAATATTGAATATACAATACTGGCACAAAATTTTTGGTTATTCCTAATCATTCATGAAAATAAGAATCTAAACTAACACTAATCCTGCCATTTCAATTACTATACTCTCAACCATGCCTATGATGGGGCTAAAAATACAAGAGACATCAACCTTGCATATACATTACTGACATGGTAAAAATACAACAAAGCGATGAAATGAACACAACATATAAAACCTAGTCCGCGGACTAACGAGCGGCGTGTCTCTCTGTATGGTTCGTTGACATAAATTTAGAAGGCATGCCCACTCCTTTTGGCGTACCTCTTGGTATAAAGCTGAAAGGTATGAACCATATGACCCTCTATTTTTGGCGGTGTCTCTCTATTTGGCATTTTGGTAAAAAAGTGGAAGTCACATCGCTCCATCTATCATTTCGATTTTCTATTCCAGAAAAATAACCAACAATAATATCAGAGTCTAATATCAATGACTCTGATGCTACTAATAGGTCTCAATCTTATTGTCCACCAACAATAACAATGGCAACATAATACCACCCAATATATAACAATTATTTGTTCATAAGATCTTATAACTAAAATAAAAATAAATTTCTTAAAAATACTTTTTGTTGTATGTGAAATGTATATAAATAAAATTATGATTTTTTATAAATTTCATTATTAGTTATAATGCATATTAATCATTGAAATATTACACTTAAATTGCCTATTAACCATTGAAAAACTACAAAAAACATCTCTATCAATGTATTATAATATATATATATGTTTCCTAAATTTGACTAATTTTTTTAATGTAACAAAAGTGGTACAAGGAGGCATTGGCCTCTGCAGAGAAAGTCCCAAACTATGCCATGTTTACCAATAAACGACTGAAAAGGGACTGCCTGCACTAGGGAAACCGTTCTAAAACTATGAGAGTTTGCTGCCCACATAGGGGTAACAGCCTGTAGTTCCAGAGTGGAACAATTTTTTGAACAATCATCAAAATTAACAACATTGCATAAGAAAACACTAGAATACACCCATAGTATTGGGTGTCAGGAACCCAAAACCTGAAAACTTTGACAACTAGGTGTCATTAGGAGGAGGAGGTTCTTCCACTATCAGACATCTGTATGCCTCCATGTCATCTTCTACATCCTGTTTATCTCTTAGAATTTCTTCCATGTTCTTGTAGTGGCCTGGATTGGTGCGTCCCTCAGCTGCTTTGCTAATTCTGTGCATCCCTGAGTTGCTTCCAGGGGCTTTTCTCTTACTAGTGGTGGTCTGCGCCTGAGTATTGTGGGCTGGGTCTTCAGAGTTTTGTGGCTCCTCTCTAAATGCCACCGAGATAGTCACTATTATGCAGGGATGTTCCAACGTGCAACGAAATTGAAATTGTGCAGAATGACTGGGTTGCAAAGATGATACAGAGGCAACATAAGGCTGGGGAGCAGCACCAATAGGCCGAGGACTTGCAATCTAAGCCCGCCCCCAACTGCTGCGAGTGGCTAGGTATCGCCCAGAGAAATGAGCCGTTGAATGGGAGGATGAGTCAGAGGAGGACGAGTCAGAGAGGGACAAGGAGGGGGGGTGAATTGTTCTTCCTTTGCTACTACCCCTCCTGCAGCACATTCGATGATGCAGATGAGGCATGCTCACCTGGGAAAAATTGAGCAGACGAGGATGAGAAGGAGTAGTGCCAAAGAATGAGTGATCAATGGGAATAGAAGGACCTGCAATTAATGATTCAGAGCTGAGATTCAAGACTGAAGGACCAGTTCGTAGGCAGCATAGAAGATTCTGTGAGAAATGTGCATCATCCACCATCTCAATGGAGCACAGAATATGGCAGCGTCTCCCCGTTGTTGTGTGCGAGCTCGGCCCTACAGCAGCAGGGAGACAATTACGATTCAGAGGAGGCAGAGTGGGGGGAAGACGGTCTGAAGAGGCCATCTTAAAACCCAGAATGATGAAGCCTTGATTGGTGTAGTGCATTAATATGCCATTAATTTTGGTGGTGACCTTCTCGGTGGAAGCGTGGATGGCGAGGAGGCCTCGCCACTTTCCAACCCAAGGTCACTGCATAGTACCAGCATACCTAAACACCCGCATCCGATAGTTCTACATCATTCTGCACCAGATCAGTGCATTACTGTAAATGAGAGCTATCATTTAAAATGTCAAGCAACCCTATGTTTGGAACTCGATCACTATCCACCCCTAGATTTGCCAGGAGATCTGCCACTTTATTGCCTTCCCTTTTGACATGTTTGAATGTGATTGCTCTATTGGTTAAGAGCCATTGTTCTATGAGCTCTAAACGAGCTACTAATCTCCAGCTGCAGACTACTTTGTGAGCAAGTGTCCCTTGAAGAATTTAATTAGCCATGTTGATAAGGTGTTGGCATTATGGCACAGGTTTGGAGCTATGGCATAGGTGTTGTCCTTGATGGCAACTCTCTTTGGTAACAAATCTCAGTTCAAGCACTCAAAGAGAAGAAAAATACATATACGCATGTTCATCTAAACAAAGACGCGTATACACGTGGGTTATACACTGAAAAAGCACGTATATGTTGGGGATCATGCTTTTGGTCCATGGTAGTTAGTCCTTGGGATTTGAACCTATGTTTGGACCATGGCGTCTCGTCAGATGTGTTGATCCCTAGTTTTGGGTTCATGGTATTGAAAGGTTATGGTTTTGGACCATGGTATTGAGGAAGGCCTAAGACTATAAAAGAGGAAGGAGATCATGTGGCAAAGGATCATTTGCATTATTATTGAATATCTGATAAAGTGCTAGAGCTGGTATATTGGTAACTGGGTTGTGATGCAGATCTGGATCTGAATGAAGGAGGAACCTTAGCGCAAAAGAAGGATAAGATCTATTCATGGGTCATAATCTTTAATCTTGAATGATAGTATCTTTATATGATTTTGATCTGCTAGATGTGGCGCTTGCTTGATCTATAAGTCTAATAATCTGGGTTAATTAATGATTGAATATTTGAAAGAGTGAATTATCCTTTATAGATCTGTACGCAGGTTCAGTGAAGCGAAGGCGTGTATACACGCAGGTTCAGTGAAGCGAAGGCGTGTATACACGCAGGTTCAGTGAAGTATTAACGCATATACACAGGTTGTTTCATACTCAGAAGTGTATGCACGCATGTTTCAGGCTGATAAAGTAGCGTATATGTTTTAATCTGTGATCTTGCTGCTTCTGTTGACTACTGCTCTATTTTGGGTTCTGTTTTGGTGTGTGGTTACTGGTACTGTGTTTTGGGTACAGTTGTCAGAGAAATATCTACTTGATTCAGATCTAATTGGTGAAAATTGATTGGTTAATGGAGAAGTTCTTAATGGTTGATTGATGCTCATGGATCTAGTCTGAAAATTTATGAAACGTGGTTCCTAGAAGAAAGAGAAGGTTGTAGCCTTCTGTAGGCCAGCACCTACGTACTAGTATCTTGGCTAGTGCAAGAGCTAAAGGGGGTTGTAGCTCCCTTCCAGGAGAGCTGGAAAACGAGAGAGAGTTGTAGCTCTCTGCAGGTTGCAGCCTGCGTACTGGTAAAGGACTGCACCAATACATTGTAAACAGAAGTTTCTAATTAAAGAAAGATAGAGACGAATTGCAGCAGGTGGTTTTCACCCACATTGGGTTTCCACCTTATATCTTGTGTTCTTGTGTGTGATTGTCTTTCTACTCTGTCTTACTGTCTCTAGTTACTGGTTATTTGATTCTGCATCACAGATTAACAATCATCATCTAAAAGTTAAAGTAAATTAAAAGGTTGCTTTGTATACGCGGGTTTCCTTCTGAATAGTTGCGTATATACGCAAATTTAATTAACTGAAGTAGCATATACAATTTGGTTTTAGAAAAGGAATAATTGACTTGATAATACTGATTCACCCCCCCTCTCAGTATTATTTCCAACAATTGGTATCAGAGCAGGTCCTTCTAAAGAAGTTTTATCGCTTGAAGGAAGATCTTTCATCATGGACAACTACAAGAGGGAAGCATCAATCAGGCCACCGGGTTTTTATGGGACAAACTTCGTATACTGGAAGGTAAGAGTTACTGCCTATCTTCAATCTCTGGGTACTGAAGTCTGGGATATCATAGATACAGGGTATACTTTTCCAGCATCAACTCCCACAGATCCGGTTGAGAAGCAGAAATATGAAACGAATGCAAAGACGATCAATACTTTATTGGGATGTCTATCACAATCTGAATTTGTGAAAGTCATGCAGTATAAATCTGCTAAGGAAATATGGGACAAGATTGTTCTGAGCTATGAAGGAGATGATCAGGTAAAACGAGCAAAACTTCAAACCCTCAAAATTCAGTATGAAAATATCAGAATGTACAATGATGGAAGTGTGGCAAACTATTTTCTTCGTGTAGATGAGATTGTTAATTGTATGAAAAATTTGGGTGAAGAAGTAAAGGAAGCTGTTGTAGTTGAAAAAGTTCTAAGATCTTTGTCACCGGTTTGAATCTAAAGTTTCTGCAATAGAAGAGAAGGAGAATCGTCAAAACCTTAAAATGTCATAACTGCATGGAATTCTAACTGCTTATGAGATGAGGAAAGGAGGACCATCAGATAGGAGAGAAGCTGCCCTCAAAGCATCTGGCAAAGGAGACTACTATGAGTCCGAACACATATAAGAAGAAGAAGAAGAATCAAATTTTGTCAAAAATCTTCAACGGGGCACTGGATGATTCCGAGGTAAGTTACCATTCAAATGCTTTGCTTGTGGAAGAGTAGGACATTATGCTGCCAAATGTCCTCACAAGGATAATATTGACAAGGGGAAGGAACTTGTTAGAAGGTACAAGAAACAGAATGCAAGTAAGAAAAGTTATTACACTCATGAAGATAGTGATGGACTATCAAATAGCGATGAAGATGAACGAGGTAATCACTATAAACTTTTAATGGCTTTTGAAGATGATGATTACATGGATGCTATAGATATGGATGGCTTTTATGAAGAAATTTTTAGACTCAAAATATGTGTAGAAGAAAGGAATAAGATCATTGATACTCTGCAAACTCAACTTGATGAAAAAGAAAAATCTCTTGAAAAGTTAGAATGTGAAATTGTTGGCCTTAGAAACGAAATTGAGAAAACAAAGGCCCTTAATCTTAAATTTGTTAAAGGATCTGAAATGCTCGATGAGATTATCAGTGTGCAACGTTCCCCTCTAATCAAGACAGGTCTGGGGTATAATGGAGAAGCATCTCAATCTTCCACCTCTAAAAGTTATCTTGACGCAGCAAGAAGGAGTGAGCAAAGGCCTAATAGAAATCAACAGGTAAATCAGGGACAGTCTTCCTCAAGGACGAACAAAGACTATCAGAAATCGGGGGCATGCTACCTTAGGACAAACAGAAGCTACAACCAGCCACAGGTAAAATCTTCCCAATTTTCTTCAAGAATGGATGGTAGTAGAAACTACAATCGGTTGGATGATAGTCGAAGAAATTTCTTCAATGGCCAATGTTTCTCTTGCCATAACTTTGGTCACAAAGCAGCTCAATGTATTGCCTATAAGACAACCATGACTAGAGAAGCTCAAAAACAAAGAAGTATGCCTACAATCACGAAGAGGACCTATAACAACTTCTCTACCCTTGAAAGTGAAATTGAATGTTCTATTTGTAATAATTATGGTCATGAAGATTCTGAATGCAGGAGCAGGTTTTGGAAGACAACTCAAAAGGAACAAACCTCAAATGCCAAAACATGGAGAATGAAGGAACCACAACCAGAAAGATGTGGGATAGCTTTATATGCGGAAGGACGGGAAAATCAATGGTACATCGACAGCAGATTTTCAAAGCATATGGAAGGTGATAAAGAAAAACTTGAATCATATACTGCTTTAGAAAAGGGAAAGAAATTTTCTTTTGGAAATGATACTTCGGCAGCAATAAAAGGAAAAGGCATTGCTCAGTTGAAAGGAGATGTCAAAGATGGAAATGTTTTATATGTTGATGGCTTGAAACATAATCTATTGAGTGTCAGTCAAATGTGTGATAATGGAACCGAGGTGATATTTCGATCAGATGGGTGTAGTGTTCGTGATCTTGATACAGGAGAAACAGTTATCAAAGGAAAAAGAACTCCAAATAATCTATACATATTTGAAGAAGGAGAAAAACAATGTTACTTGAGCAAGAATGATGAACACTGGTTATGGCACCGGAGGTTGGGGCATCTAAGCTTTTCACAAATAAGGAAAGCATGCAAGTATCAGGCAGTTCGTGGTCTTCCAGACATCAAAATCCCAGACAACACCATATGCAAATCATGTCAGTTTGGAAAGCAAACCAGAACTAACTTCCCTGAGAAGGAAGGATCAGCCACTAGGCCTCTTGAGCTAGTCCATACAGATGTATGTGGTCCATTTAGGACAAGGTCTCCTTGAGGAGAAGAATACTTTATATTATTCATTGACTATTTCTCTAGGATGGTTTGGTTAGGACTTATGAAGCACAAGGACGAAGCATTCAAAAAATTCCAATCTTTCAAAGCCTTGGTTGAAAATGAATCAGATTACAAAATTAAGTGCCTCAGGTCTGACAGAGGTGGGGATTTTACCTCAAATGAATTTTTCAATTTCTGTGAAGAGCATGGAATCAGAAGGGAATTCTCTACAGCTAGGACTCCTCAGCAAAATGGATTGGCGGAAAGGATGAACAGAACAATCCAACAAATGGCTCGTGCTATGCTTGATGAGTCTGGAACTCCCGCAACCTTCTGGGGTGAAGCTGCATATGTTTCAGTTGTTATTCTTAACAAAACAAATGTCCGAGTAAACAACACTCAAACTCCGCATGAGCTCTAGTATGGTGAGACTCCTTCGGTAAAACACTTCAAAATTTTTGGGAGCAAATTTTATATCAAGAATACTGATGAAAATCTTGGCAAACTTTAACCTAGAGCAGATGAAGGAATTCTCCTTGGATATTCTCCCTACAGCAAAGCATATAAATGTTATAACAAAAGACTCGGAAGAATTGTTGACATCATTGATGTAGTGGTTGATGAAAAAGGATACATCCCTAGACAAGTAAATCATGAAGATATTGAAGAGGATGAAGACTACCCTCAAAATCAGACTGGTGGTGAAGAAGAAATCTATGAGGAGCCAGAAGAATAGATAAGGGTAGAAGAGAAGACTCCATCTAGGTATGTTCAGAAGAATCATCCTGAATCTCAGATTTTGGGGCAGAAGGAAGCAGGTGTACAAACTAGAAGAACAATTGCAGAAGCCTCAAGCTACTTGGCATTGCTCTCCTCCACTGAGCCAAAAAATGTAAAAGAGGCATGCAAAGATGAATGCTGGGTCAAGGCAATGGATGAAGAACTTGAGCAGATTGAAAAGAACAACACTTGGGAGTTGGTTCCTAGACCCAAAGATAAGAATGTCATAGGGACAAAATGGATCTTCAAGAACAAGTTGAATGAAAATGGGGATGTTATTAGAAACAAGGCCAGACTTGTTTGCAAAGGGTATGCTCAACGAGAAGGGATAGACTTTGAAGAAACTTTTGCTCTTGTTGCTAGACTTGAGGCCATCCGAATGTTCCTTGCTCTCTCAAGCTTTCAGAATTTCAAAGTTTTTCAAATGGACGTGAAATATGCCTTTCTGAATGGGGACTTAGAAGAAGAAGTGTACATTGAGCAACCAGATGGTTTCATCCTTGGGAACGATCCAAATCTTGTATGCAGACTGAAAAAGGCTCTCTATGGTCTTAAACAAGCTCCAAGGGCTTGGTACTACAGATTGGACAAATATCTTCATCAACAAGGTTTTTCAAAAGGATCAGCAGATAGCAATCTCTATTTAAAACTTGAAAATGACAAATTGCTAATACTTGTTGTGTATGTGGATGACATTATCTTTGGCAGCAATGAAGAAGCTATGAGTCGAAGCTTTGTCTTGGTGATGCAGAAAGAATTCGAAATGTCTTTGCTTGGAGAACTGACATACTTTCTTGGATTACAAATCCAACAAAATGAAGGCGGGATCTTCTTGTCTCAAACCAAGTATCTTAAGCAGATATTGAAGAAATATGGCATGGAAGATGCAAGACCAGTATGTACCCCCATGGTTACAGGATGCAGTGTTAGTGCAAATGATGAATCAGTAGCAGTACATCAGCCAACCTATAGATCTAGATTGGAAGTCTACTTTATTTAACAGGTACCCGACCAGACATCATGCATGCAGTAGGAATAGTTGGAAGATTTTAGGCAAATCCAAAGGAAACTCATCTTCAAGCAGTGAAGAGAATTTTCAAATATCTTCAAGGAACTCAAAAC
>APFE031160856.1:0-27003 GCA_000404065.3 Pinus taeda
GGACCTAAGGTAAGATCGAAAACATTTGAATTCTCGTAGAACGATGTGTATCTAGAGAAGGATAGCTCTTGTTTGGTTTGTTTGTCATTAGAGAGTCTTAGACTCCTAGGGAGGTTAGATTTGTCCGCAAATATAACTCATTCCGTTTGACATGATGAAATGGTGTCTTTAAACAACAAGGTAAGTGTGCCTGGTGAGTGTGCAACATAGCTGTGTCAAGGCTCTCGTACTGAAAAAGGGAAAGAAAAGTGAGCCTCTAAGTAAGAGGTAATAGTACCACTAATGAAGAGACACACGCAAACTAGGAAGGTTTGTCTAGCATCCAACGGAATAGTCCATAGCAACGCGATAGTCGTTAAAACCAAAGTACAAGGGAAGATTTGTCCACCATTTAGTGAAATAGTCCACAACGGATGTGATGGTTTTTATAACCAATAAGCGAGAAAGGTCTATCTAGTATCCTACAAAGTAGTCCATAAGGATGAGACAACAATGATAACCAATGCAACACATTCCCAACAAGGTAAGTACTAAAACAACTTAAATAGTTCAAATATCTTGGTAAATGTGAAACAAACATGAATTACAAATTCTCAAAGAATATTCTTACAAATATCCACAAGTCATGCATGGAAATGTGTTGGCCTGAACAAGATTCTGTATTAAGAAAAATTTCCAAGACACATAGTTACATCATACATCACTAGCCTCAGTAGTAGGACATTAGAGCCACTCCTCACTCCTCAAAGAACAGACTGAAAATATCTATGCATTGTGGGAGGAGCCAAGGTGAAAATTCCTTTCCTCGTACAATGAGGGGTTATATATAACCAAGGGTGATGCTTGAACCTTGTGACTCTGCGACTACCACAATGACTATTCAACTTCCTATGACTTTTCAAATGATATGACTCTTCATATTCATGTGTGTACATTGGACTTCCACTTTACATTACATTCAATTTATAATATTCATGGCTCATAGTAGTGATGTGGCCTTTGAGAACTCAAGAAACAACTTGACATGACACTACTAACATGGACTAGCTTGCTGAGGTGGAAATGTCAAGTTGTTGTTGTTGCTGAGTGATAGATGTGTTCTTGGATGTGCTTTCTCTTCTCCACCACATAGCTTAATGATGCAGGGTATTCAATGATCTTTGGCCTTGAGAGGTGATTGCATGCATATATTCCCTTTGCTTGTACTTAATAAGCTTCTTTGTCCGTCCAATTGTAAATGAGTGTTATAGCATGTTTGCTCATTATTCACCTTCTTCATCATCTCACCATGATCTAATAGTGTACATGTTTATGCAATTCACTTATGGTAGGATGACATCAAATCCAAAAACTTCCTAGTCTAAGATGATGCATTGTTATCCATGGACTGAGGTCAGGATGGGTGAAAAGCTGGGAAAGAGGGCCCAGTAACTATGCATTGTGCAATTCCAGGTGACAAGGAGGGAGACTAGTCATTGAGACTATGGAAAGTTCAGGTCAGGCTTGGTTGAGGAACTCCTCAGCATAGTCTTCACTGCTAGGAAAAATTGCACAAAGGCCACTGAAAGATAGGATTGCGTAGTTGGAAAAATTAGTGGTTGCTACAATATGGGACCTTGGGAGGAAGGTTTGCGTAGTTTTTAGAGGCAAGGAAGGACTGGGGAATAGAGGGACCTAGAAGGACATGTCTACACAGTTCTATAGATCAGTGAGTCTTAGCTAAGGGAGCACATTGGGGAACACTTCTACATAGTTTTGGGAGGCAAGGTAGGTCAGGTTCTCTGTGCAGTGCAAGGTTCCAGTAGGCAAGGGAGGAAGCTTGATGACTGATCTTGCAAAATATGCAGTTTAGGTTAGGCTAGGAGGGACTACTGTGTAATTCTAGGGATGAAGGAAGTCTTCTCAACTCTGGAATTGTGAAGTGCAACTGCCCTCTGGGACAATTTCTATGCACTATGTAGTTCCAAGAAGAATGGTTGCATCACAAAGGGCTAAGACTATGCAGTGCGTAGTTCAATCAAGGTCAAGTGAAAGAGAGTATGTTGGTTGGGAGGATTTTTGGAAAAATGGCTAAGTGTGGGAGATAATTGAACTTGTAAGGAACTTAAAACTGTGATCACACACTTAGAATACTTCGATGACACTTGCCCAAGAAAAAGAAGGTATTTCCTATGGGAGGAAAGGTGTGTCACAACCACTACTTTCACCCAATACACATGCTTACCTTCTCGATGAATACCACTTTTAAAAAAACCTCAAAAGCCTCTTGCGGATGTGTCCTAATGTACATCAAGCCTCTTAGCAAGCACAATTAAGGATTGAGACTTGTTGCCTGCAACAGAGCTTTTCAAGTAAGATTTTTCCAACCATTCAGTGATTAGATCATAAAATTCATGATGGTCCTCTTGAAAGCCTCGTGATATTTGAAAGGATTAATTTTTTATTCAAGAGACGAGATCACAATGGGAATATTGTATGGGAAAATGGATCTAATCATTCTCAGCGGTCATGCCAAGACAGTGACGACTTTCCATAATCATCAATGAAGGGTGAAGTGCCTCACCTATTTGACATAAATCTGAATAGAAATATGTTGAACAGTGAAGATCAAAAAGTGTGAAACAATTGTCATCAAATGTGCTTGTGCGAAAATGATAATATGAATGACAGTCACCCAAGATAGAGAATTGGTCAAATAAGCTGATTGAAACATCGGATTCCTTGTTTGAAATGAACAAGGAAAATTTAATTTGAACAATATTTTGAATTCTCTAAAATTGAACCAATTTCCTTGCAAGCCAGATATGACGGACCAACTTCCTGGAACTGGTGACCAATTGTGCAAGCATCATAGTCATCAAAAGAGTTCAAAAAGGACGTTAGCACCGTGAATGAATGAAACCATTTGAGGCATGGTGAATGAAGAAGAACTTGATTCGTGTGACAACTTGTGTGTTCATTATCACACAGGGAGCATTATGGTGTGATGAGAGAACACATTTGTAATATAATATTCACAAGAAGACCGAGGAGATGGCCATTAAGGGAGAAATTCGAAAAGTATGATTCATGGCAAAGATAGCCTTTGAGATGATCAACTTCACAATTCCATGATTTCATGAGAGATGGACATTCCCAACCCAAGTTTGATGTGAGAGATTTACATGAAGATGAATGAACTGCAACAGGTTCATGAATTCGATCATAAGTGAAAATTTGAGAGATCACACCCAAAATACCAAACTTTTTTACACGGGAATTCACATCAAGTGAAACCATGTAGAGAGATGGATTGTGTGAGAGAAACCCAATCTAATTTAGTTCAGGGGGCTTACCAGAGTTGCAAGATCCTAACATAACAATCAACGGGATTTAAAGTGCCTCGAATTCCTAGCGGGTCCTATAACTTTCCAGGATTGTAGAATCGTATTTTGAAGCTTAAACTAGATCATGCCTGGTTTGAGGGTGGCTTATGTTTCTAGTTTCAAAACTTCTCTCCGAATGGCATCCATCTTTGTCACAAGTTTCACTAGATGTTTCATCTTCAACAACATTTAGATTACTTAATTGAAGGGGCTCTTCTGATAGCGCATTCAAAGACAAATGAATTTGTGATATCTCATGAGAAATTTGATTTGAAGGTTTGTCTTCATTTAAAGGAAGAGATGGGAAGAGTTCTCTACAATTCGACTATTTTCAATTTCATCATAGACAGCCTCCCTGCCTTGTGTCAATTGAGGAGATAACTCATTATATGAAGAAGCAATAGAACATGGAGTATCTTCGTCACAAGTGGATGCGATGCGAATGGTAGGACACCAGGGAAAGTGAGGTGAAGGAGAAGTTTCGATAGGAACATCTTCTTTAACCGAAGAAAATTCTAGATCTACATTAAAATATTCATGAGAAACCAGGAGATCATATGATGTGCTTGGGCATTTGTCACAACGTGTGTAAACAAAGTCATCATCATTGGAACGATCACTTCCCAAGACTAGGGGTTGATTGAAAGAATTGATTGTATTGGGTTTTCCACTGTGATTAGAAGATTGAGAATCATTCAAGAAACGAAACTCATTGTTTTGACGCAGAAAATTTCGAAACAAAGAGGAAAACTTGAAATTGTCCTCACTTTTCTACTCCTTTACCTGCGTAATGTGATTTCCTTGTACTTTATTGAAATTTGACCGAGTAGCTTGAGCATTAAGAGAATGTGAAAAACTGGCTGGTGAAGGAAATTAATCAAGTGAGTCATGGTACAAGGAGTCATCATCTGTAGCTGATAGAGGATGGAAAATATGTGGATCAACCTCGATATGAGAGTTGTGGACAGTGACATTCTCTTGCAGAATGGAGGAGTGAGTCTTCATTGTAGGTTTCCTGAGCCATTTTGGAATTTCTTCCATTGAAGTGGGGGAAGAATGAGAAGATGGGATGGAGATTTGATTCACATATTTCCCAGTTTTACAATCACCGCTAGAAGGCACCCACATCAGGACCGGAAAATGAGGAGGATATGGAAAAAATGGGGTGGTCAACGCCTCCTCTACAATTTGAGGTGCCTCGTGATCCACAAGAGTTGGAGAGGAAGGGAAAACATGAAGTTCATCATATTGGGAGACATGAACCAAGCGTTTAAACTCTTATCTCAAGAAATGCGAGTTCAAAGTTTTGTCAGGAATTTCGCAACAGACGTAAAGGAATGGATCAACAAAGTTCTCAGTTGATTCATAAGGCTCCATTCTTAAACGACATATTCTTTCACAAAAATCTTAGTAGTTGTACTTATCAAAATATTTATTCATCATCTAGGCAAGTTTACCAAATGAACATATAGAAGCAATGGGTAATGTATGACACCATTGTTTAGAACGACCTTCAAATGTGAGGGTGAGTAATCTAGCTGTGACATATTCGGAATCTATTTGGTGACAATGGTAAAAATAGACAACTTGAAGTAGATGTACATGAAAATTTGATTCAACCTCACCATCAAACTTCAACTCGGACAGGTCATGAATAAATTCTGTAGGGATGGTACAACTAATCTCTTTAGAAAAACATCCCAGGATTATGATTTCGAGAAGATCCATTTTAAATAAGAGATTCAAACTAGACTCTATGGGAAGATCTTGTCGTTTAGCCCTCCTTCTAGCACCATTTTGTTGATGGTTTTGGAAACTTGTCAACCAGGGGGATCTCCCTGATATGAAGTCCCAACAATACCTCACACCATTTGGTGTAGAAGTCCCATTTGATACAAAGGCACGGTTTCCATATACATAGAGATTTGCCTTGGCTTTAGCTGTTAGCTTGGGAGAGTGATGCAAATGTATCTTCGAATAGCAAGGTAAATGTGCCTGGTAAGTGTGCAACAAAACCGTGTCAAGGTTCTTTTACTGCAAAAGGGGGAAGAAAATTGAGCCTCTAAGTGAGAGGTAATAGTACCACCCAAAAATAAACACATGCGAACCAGGAAGGTATAGCTAGCATCCATTAGAATAATCCACAATGGACATGACAATTGTTAAACCAAAGTAGAAGGGAAGATTCATCCACCATCCAATGAAATAGTCCACAATGGATGTGATGGTCGTTATAACCAATAAGCAAGGAATGTTTGTCTAGTATCCTGTGGAGTAGTCCACAAGGATGAGACATCAGTGATAACCAATACAAGACATTCCCAACAAGGTAAGTACTAAAACAACCGAAATAGTTCAACTATATTAGTACATGTGAAACAAACATGAACTACAAATGATCAAAGAATAGTCTAACAAACATCCACAAGTCATGCATGGAAATGTGATGTCCTGAACAAGATTTTATATTAAGAAAAAGTTCCAAGACACATATTTACATCATACATCAATAGCCTCAGTAGTGGGACATTGGAGCCACTCCTCGCTCCTCAAAGAACTGACTGAAACTCTCTATGCTTTGTGGGAGGAGCCAAAGTGAAAATTCCTTTGCTCATACAATGAGGGCATATATATAACCAAGGGTGATGCTTGACCCTTGTGACTCTTCGACTATCCTCATGACTGTTCAACTTCATATGAATTTTCAACTGACATGACTCTCCATATTCATGTGTGTCCATTAGACTTCAACTTTACATTACATTAGATTTACAATAGACATGGCTCATAATAGTGGTGTGGCCTTTGACAACCCATGACACAACTTGACATGAAATTGCTAACATGGACTACTTGCTGAGGTGGAAATGTCAATCCATTATTGCTATTAAGTGATAGATGTGTTATTTGATGTTATTTCTCTTCTCCTTTGCATAGCTTGATGATGCAGTGTCTTTAATGATATTTGGTCTTGATAGGTGGCTGCATGCATGTGCTCCCTTTGCTTGTACTTAATAAGCTTCTTTTTTTGTCCAGTTGTAAATGATGTCTAGCATGTTCACTCCTTATTCTTCTTCTCCATCATATTGCCATGATATAATAGTGTACCTATTCCTACAATTCACTCATGACGGGATGACATCAAATCCAAAAACTCCCTATTCTAAGATGATGCACTATTATCAATGGACTGAGCCCGAGATAGGTGATATGCTGGCAAAGAGGGCCCAATAAATGCACATTGCGTAGTTCCAGGTGACAGGGAGGGAGACTGGTCACTAAGACTGCGTAGAGTGTAGCTCAGGCTTGGTTGAGGAACTCCTGAGCACAATCTTGACTTCCGGGAAAAATTGCACAGAGACCACTAGGAGACAAGATTTTGTAGTTTGGAAAGTTAATGGCTGCAATAAGATGGGACCCTAGGACACATGTCCGCGTAGTTTTCAAAGGCAAGGTAGGACTAGGAAGGAGAGGGGTCTAGGAGGACATTTCTGCATAGTTCTGGAGATCAGTGAGTCATGGCTGAGGGAGAACACTAGGGAAAACTTCCGTGCAATTTTGGGAGGCAAGGAATTCTAGGTTCTCTATGCATTATGTGGTTCCAGTAGGTAAGGTAGGAATCTTGATGACTAATCTTGTGAAATGTGCAGTTTAGGTCAGGCTAGGAGGAACTACTATGCAATTCCGGGGATGCAGGCAATTTTCACAGCTCTAGAATTGCGCAGAGAAACTACCGTGGGGGAAAATGATTGCATAGTTCACAATTAAATGCAGTAGGGTTGCATCATAGAGGGCTGAGAATTCACAATGCGTAGCTCATTTCTGGTATAGTGAAAGAGAATTTCCTAGTCAGGATGATTTTCGAAAAAAAGGCTAATTGTGGGAGGCAAGTGAACTTGTGAGGAACCTGAAATTGTGTTCACACACTTAGCGTACTTTGATGACACAAAAAAATAGACCACTGGAACAGCAAGACAAAGAATTACCCTCTGCGAGACTATCTAGAACACAAAGCGATGAGTGTGACACTTGAGATAGGCCTTAAGACAACCATGAGGACACTTATGAGACAATGCTCAAGAATTTGTGTATGTATGCAACAGTTGTTTACATGGCTAGGAGAACTTTCATACACAAATACCAACCTTCGAGGTCACTAGAAAGGATCAAAAACATGACATGACAAATAAACATGCCAAAGGATGAAAATTAATCCAACAAGTGAAAGGGAGCAAGACACATAGAGAAAACACATGGAATGACTTTTCAGTGCTTGCAACCATGCATGTCATTGAATACATAATGATATGACAATGATAAGAGGTCTGTCAAGCTACAATAAGAGGTGTATTTTGAAATATGTGGTTTGTTTTCCATACCTACCCTCCAAAGGGTTATGCATTATATGGAGTCTTCATGAGGTCCTGATCTTCTATCATACTCTGGGTTCCTGGGTCTCCTTATCTTTCTCCATAGCTAATTGAGAGTCATCTAGCATTTCATCCTTCTTCGTGGCCATTGAGAGACACAATTGTGTAGTGTAAGCAGGCAGTGACTGTGGTGGGATGAGGCCCTGGGAAGACACATCTGCACAATTTCAAGCTCCAAGTCAGACTTGGTAGTTGAGATGCATGAGGGACAAAAATGTACAGTTTTTGGAGACAGTGGGTTACGGTTGAGGGAAGAACAATAGAGGAAGCAACTGCATAGTTTTGGATGCCAACGAGGGATGGGCTTTCTACACATTGCATAGTTCTAGTAGGCAAGGGAAAAATCTTGAGTGTTGTAGATGTGAAGTGTGTAGTTCAAGAAAACTGGATGAGGCTAGGTTTCTAGGAGAATTACTAAATTTGGTTAAGTGTGGGATCAACGGAACCGATGTGAACAATGATATAATTTAACTACAATCACACACTTGAACACTTAGTGGTACAACAAAGACCATCCAGAACATATAAAAACATAATTCTCTTAATGCAACAAGCTTTTTGGCAGCCTATGACAAGTGTAGCTCCAATGATAAACTTTGGGAGGATAAAGGTGACACTTCTAAAAGAGTGTTTGAAATAAGTGCAAAACATTTCTATGTGATGAGAACAACTCATTATCACAAATATTACCCCTTGAAGCAAAACAAACTTCCCTTTGCATGAAAAGCGATAATCCCCATGCCCAAAGATGACACATATTGTATAAATATAAAAGCATGAACGGTTGTTAATATTTAGGATGGGAGGTTGAAGTCATGATCTTACCAATAAGTGACTAAGGAACAATTGATCATAGGATCGAGAGTAGGCTCTGAAATTTGAGTGCAGGCCAAAATTTTGGAGGGTGTTGCAACCACTACAACAAGTCCAGATTGGATAGTGCCTCTAAGCTACGATAGAACATGCTTAGCTGCCTTCCAAAATAATTTGTTTGGCCTAGCCATATCTTGGCTCAGCTAGTTGACTGCATAGCACATATCTAGTCATTTTCTCACAAGATACATTAGCGAACCCACCCACTGTCGGTAAACAGTAGCATCCACTTCCTCACCTAAAGTGGAATCCTCCTTCCTCCAGTTGGTCACTAGAGGTGTCTCAGTGGGTTTGAAATTTTCCATGTGGAACCTCTTGTTGGCTGAGTTTGGGCTAACCCAGGTTCGATCTTTTACTACGCACCAACAAAACCCTTAATCATTGACCCTTCTGGCAACGATTTGCAAGTAGATTGTAGTCTCACCCGAAGTGATTGTGGGAGGATGCAAAACTAGGTTTCTGCAGCCTTTACGAACGATGCGATGTGGTATTTTTATGTTCTTCTATCCTTATCATACATAGATTACTTGGTAGGGTTGGATTATCTACTTAACCATTCCATTAACAACCATAAACTATACTGCGCAGAAGTAAAATACAACCAAAATACTGAACTAAAAGTGGAAGATACATAATGATCATACACAAGTTAGGCTCATCAAAACTATACATCTTATATTAATTATTTGAATAGCATACAAATCCTTGACTTATGCACCTAGTTGCAGGTGTCTATGAACTGAACTTCAAATTTTAGGCCTCCCGCACTCAGCTGCATAACCTTTCCTTCTAGAACCAAAACACATTACAAAGATATTTCCTTACACTTGTATCATATCATTATTAATCATGAATTCAACTTACATATTTTCTCCTATATATACTAATTACATCAATAATTATGCAGTACCGCGCACTCCGCTCCCTAGAATGTAGAGTGTTGGCTAAAACTTGGGCCAAGTTGGGGTGTGCCCAATAGGCCCCCAATGCTCACATGTGACTCATCCCGAGTCACTCAGTTGCTTTGCCTTGAATCTTTGTTGCGATGTTGTTGTAGGCAACATTATGCTACTGTAGTATCTTTGTTACCTGCTTCTATTCCCTGCGCACTTCTTCCAATAGTACCTATGTCACTGGTCCTATAGTCTTTTGTAACATTGCTCCTTCCCTTTTTTGAAGCTCCTGGAGCTTCCCATCCACTTCCTACAATAGATGGAGAGCCTCATCATACCATGGTTGAGTTCTCTCCATCAAAATTTTCTCTTTCCTTTTGAGTTCTTCTATCTATTTCTAAAGTGCCTTGCCTTCAATGATTTTGGAAATATTCTGTCAGACTGGCAAGGTCTTCATAGTTTCCCAAATCTCCTCTAGCTGCTTCTTCTTCTGCTGGATGTCATCTTCTATCTTTTATACATTCGGATCTTCCTGCAGCAAAGTCCAAATCTGTACAGTCTCATCCAATAATTTTCCACTCTGTCACTGTCTCGGAGATGCCTGCATTAGGTGAATTTTAAGGTATAAAATGGGCCTCCTAAGGAAATTATAAAATAATAGTGGAAATAATAAAATAAGATTAGATTATATCATCAAATTTTAGAGGGAATAAAAGAAAAAAACTAATTTTTCAACTTGTATTTTCAACTTATCTCCCTATGGGTTTACTCAAATTTTGAGTGGAAACACTCGTTAGATGAAACATTTGATTCATCATCTGAGGAGTACCCATGTTTCATACTTTTGATGGACCCCGCTACATGAAAAATGAGAAATACATGAAAAAGTGTGATTGCAATAACATTTTTTTAAATGTATTTCTTGTTTTTTGTGTAGCATGGTCCATCAAAAGTATGTAACATGGGTACTCCTTGGATGAGGAATTAAATTTTGCATCCAATGGGTACTCCCACTTGAAACTTGAGTAAAACCTTAGGGAGATAAGTTAAAAATATGAGTTGAAAAAATAGTTTTATTATTTTATTATTTTTTAATATTTTTACTTTTTTACTCCAAAAATAGTGAATCGTCCCCTATGGTTGACATCATCATCTTGAATCCTATTGGTTCTTATAAAGTTTATTATGGTTGTACATTTTTCTTAGGAGACCCATTTTAGACCTCAAAACTCCCCTAATGTCACTAAATTCTTTAGGTCGATCTCCCTCTATTTGTGCACTTCTGGTGGCGTGGCTGCCTGCAGCTTCTATTTTAGCTCACTAATTTTTATTTCATATTTGAACTGCACATCCATGGTCTTCTTCTTTGATTCCTTGACTACAAGGCTAAGCTTCACGACTTTTTCTTCTATTGATTCCTCCTTACAGACATCCATGTCAGGGAATTCCCTACAAGTGGCTTCAATCACCTCTTTCAATCTTTGTTGTTGTAGTTCTACCTAATTCTTATCCTTGATGACCTACTCGAGTTGTTTCTTCAGCACAACTTACTCTTTCTATAAGTGAATATTTAACTGTGATGTGCATTTTTCAAACTCCTTTAGCTCATTTTTGATGCCCTGGTGTAGTTCATGTAATATCAAAATGGGAAGCATTTCCACATTCATATTGACATGATCCTAATGTTTTTCCTACTGCTTGACTTCGGTGGAGTTGAACTGCAAAGCTCCGACAGGTATCTGCATTATCCTCATCCCAAATGTTGTCTCTATTAGTCCTTCTAGATGGATTCTTTGGCCTATCTGCGCTGGTTGTCTAGATGTAAATACTCTTCTCAACACCTGTCAGGAGCATGACATAGCGATCCTCCTATTTTCTCGATGACTGAGCTTTGACTTCTTAAACTTTCTCCCAAATTTCATCTAGGTCCCCATCAGTAAGGACTAGTGGCAATAAGCCCTTGGATTTATCTACTTTCTTCTTCTTTCTAGTCCTCGATGAAGTTCCAATATGTATTTTCCCCTTTCCTTTTTATGCCCTTTTTTACTCCCTAGTCTTCTCTTCGTCATGCTTCGACTCATGTTCTTACTTCTGTTCATCACTATCTTTTTCTTTTCCACTTGGTTCCCCATGCTGCGAAGTTTCTTCCTCTATTTCACTATCTCCTGCATATTTCTCCTTCACATTCATCCATTCTGTGGGCCACTATTGTATTAATGTCATAAGGTCATCTTCAGTGAAAAAGTATAGAAGGGTGTTGAGCTAATTTGTTTACCGAAATTAAAACAATTATTTCTTATCAATCCAGGTTGTTTATGCTTTGAGGAAAGTTCACTATATTGTGAAGATCAGATGTAATAAAACCTTGAAAGATAAGTTATTCAAAAGCTTAAAGCAATACATCCTACAACTCCAATTCAATTAGTTTAAAGCAGAGGAAAAATATTGAAATGGTTCTTGACTCAAGAAGTCCACCTTTGCCTCAACTACCACTTAATGAATCAGAGATTAAAAGAAAGAAATTAAGATGGATAAATTTTTAATGAAAGAAGCTCTTAACTTAAGAGACACATAAGGTATTTCGTCATAATTCATTCATCTCAATACCAAAATCACAATAAGAAACTACTTGCATGCAAACAAAAGAAACTAGTTTTAATTCACCATTTTAGTAGAAGGGATGCTCAACTTGAACACTTGTTTTTCTCCAACTTAATAAAGTGATGAATAAGATAAGAAATAATGCAATCAATCACCATGCATGAACCATAAAGCAATCTGAAGTAAAGCTCTGAAAAACCAATTCTACAATAAACAGATTACAAGAAATAAAACTAGTTAATAAGGAAGTGTACTTAGCTTGGAGTGGGGGCCCTCCACCCTTGCTTTGCACACTTGAGAAGTGATATCAGAAGCTCAAATCAATCACACATCCATAGCATTGAGCAGCAAAATAATAATAGCACAAGTCTTCAAATTAACTCCTCAATCCAAAAGTGTCACAACATAAAAGTATAATAAGTCAATACATAAGCCATCAAAGTTGTGGCTCTTAAATAAGAAGTCTTATGAAACAAACTGATCTATATTCACTCTAACAAACCCATCTACTCTAATCCATATATCTAAGTTGAATTCACTACTCCCATCCCAAGAAATATGAACAATCCCATAGAATCTCAAAACTGCCCTATTTCTATGGGATTTCTGAATGACTAGTCATGATTGACTAGCACCAAATGGGCCTAATAAAGCTTGTTCTGTTCGAACTAAGCATAGATGGCTTAGTCCTAGTTCCCAAGCTTTCCATCCATGCATTCAATTAGTGCCCAAGTGTCCTGCAACCACATCAACCATAGAGCTATTACGGGAATTTCTAAATCTGCCAAATTTGCACTTAAAATCAAATTTTTCATAAAAACTTTAGAAATTGACAAATTAAAATTAAATACCTGAATGGATATCAAATATACATCAAAATGGGATGAATGAAGTGAAAATGGATGATAAATAGATGGATTAGTAAGTTTCTTAGAGCAAAATAAGACCAAAACTAAGGCCCAACATCTCTCCCTTGCTTATCATCAAGCATGTCCCCATGCTTGCTTACTCCTCTTTGATCCTCTTCTTTCTGTAGTAGATGCTATACCTGTAGATGCTTCCCTGACCAAACAATCCAATCCTGAGTTATGCCTCTCCCTAAACAAAGCTGCTTTTACCTTCTGTTTTTCATATTTTGCCTGCCACATGTTCTTTTCCTTTAGCCATTTAAATGCTTGCTTAGAAAGTAGATCATTTTTCCGTTTCAGTCTCCCTAATTCTTCTTTTAACTTTTCATTTGCTTTGACCAACTTAGCATTATCCTTCTTATGTGCCTTGTTCTCCTCTGTTAATTTTTTTTCCAGGATTTTGCTAATTTCCAATTGATTAGTTAAGTCCCTGATTCTTCCCAAATTGATTTCTTTTTCAAAATCTTGTGTTGTTTTCATTAATGATGCTGCTGCTGCATCATCATATGAAGAATCCCTTTCAAGGACTTCTTGTGCAATGTCATTTTCTTCTTGTTTTCTTGGAGAATATGCTTCTACTTCCTTGTCTAAGTCAATGGGACTTTTATTCCTAAATCTTCTAGGAATAGACATAACAGATGTTTCATTTTCCTGCATGGCCATGTTTTTAGCTCTTGTTCTGGGATACAAGGATGAATTCATCAAGCCTCTGTTTTCCTGTTCTATTTTATCCTGTGCTTCATTAATCTATTCAATGAACTGATTTTTGGACATGAACTCTCTCCATACTATGCCCTGTGACCTCACCTGATACTCAACTAGGATTTTGATCAATCCTTGGTGGTAAATCTGTCTTGCTTTAGGCCTGTGTTCCCGTCTCACTGTTTCAATCATTCTCAAGAGGCTCCTATATAGGAAATATGGCAAGTTAATCCTATCCTCCCCTTTAATATGCTGTAAAAGCCTGACATGATACAAGTGGGCAATGCTATATCCTCTATCACAAGTCAAAAACTTCTGGATGACCAAAACCAACTCACCCCATGGTTCATTGAACCATTCCCTTGGTATCTCTTTTTTTCTATCAAAAGTCCCCTTCCGGTTCTTCTCAAGAAAGAAATTCCATGCTTTCTCCTTGAAGTGCAGGCCTTTGTAATATTTCTCCCCTATCATTGGTAAATCTAAGGCTTTGGAAAGGTATTCCTGAGTCACAGGAATAATAACTTCTCCTACTCGTGTCTGGTCCTGACTGAAATTGTTTATAAAGTCCCTGGTTATCTCTTCAGAGTGGCCATCAAATTTTTGTAAAAAGCCTATCATCCCTACTTGGTAAAGTTTTTCTATAGTTTCCTTCCCCCAGCTCTCTATCTGAAATTTTGGCTCTACTCGGGCTGACATTGTTTCTGAAAACCAGTGAATGTATGCTTTTGCTGTTACTAATTTCATCTCGAAAATATTTTTTTTATGAATATTGTTCTTTTTCAAAATGAAATTCTGAAAGCAGAGAAGCTTACCTGCTTCTTCACAATAATTTAACTTTAATTCTTCCGCGTCTGTTTACCCTCTCTCTACAACAGCCCTGTTTTTAGATCCCTGTTCAAGCAATCAAACACCTGTATATCCCTGTCAATATGCTAAACTCTATTCTGGTAAACAAAATACATATGAAAGCCATTTTTATAAAGGATCCTTAGTTCTCTAATGTATTTGTTTATGCATTATTCTCATACTGTTCCATGTATGCCCATTACCCTACACTGTCACCAAAATCAAACCAATGTTCATTGTGCATATACAACTATTAAAACAAACAGTGTTGCGACTGTGTCTATACAAGCAACGCATTCAAATGGCTCTCGGCCTCAACATAAACATATGAAAATCAACAAAATGCTCTCGGCCTGCGTATCTAAAAAAACTTGAAAACAACAGTGCTTCGGCCTCAAAACAAATTGAATAACGCAAATGGTGCATTTAAAATGAATTTAAATGGCTCGGCCTTTGCTCCTTTTTGGCAATCAACGCTTCTTGACACATGACTCAGCTCTTCTTGTCAAAACAACGACACACAGTGGCACAAAAATGTTCATAACGGAGACCATACGGGTCGTTTCCATACACAGGCATATAATATATATCAATGGTATAAAGATTGACAGCGCGCAGCAAAACAAAGGATGCACAATCAAAACAATGCTTAATCGACCAACAGCGCGCAATTAAACATATCATATCTTCGGCGTTGTGACATAGACTCTGCCTCCCCTGTTTTATGAACTTTGTTATGATTTGTTCACAACACTCCGTTTTGGTGCACAACACTTCACATGCGATCCTATACCCCTAACGTGTTGTTCATGCAACATGTCTAAATTTAAATTCTGCGCTATTAACTAGTGTTCTATGCCATGATTCACGCATCAAATCTTATCACCATATCCATTAACTGCTGTCAACTGAGTTTTTGCTGGAGTTAATGCAGGTTTTTAGCATTACCTAGTTTTCAACGAGCACTGTGGAGTGTGAAACGACACTCCAAATCCTTGTTGCTTCATTCAATGGACTGGTGGCAAGGCAAAAGCATTAACTATTAATTACAGGCAGTTTTACACCTACATCTCACAGTTGCCGAGCTTAAACAAACTACACTGTTACCTGAATGGATCCCGAGAACTCAGTGATCACTCGACGTTTAATTCGGGCAATTTCCCTTCTTATATCGTCTCAAACCCACTTCAATCTCCTTTTCACTATCTCGCAGCTCCAAACACCATCGCTCTGAGCTATTCGACAATGAGGAATGAGGTTGAACAGTGCAAGAACTGCTGGTCAGTTTATGATCGTTTCATGCTGTACTGTGCACTTTGCTCATTGGCGCTGGAGAGGTATGGGTGTCCTGTTGACCAATCGCCCGACTGTGTCATGAGGATGGCCAAATCATTGTTTTAAATCGAATGTATGCACATAACTCCTGCACCGCGCACAACCCAATAGAAAATAGTTACCACGCCCCGGTGTCTACCCCGTACCTGTGTGCTGGCTGGATTTGTCGTTTTGTGGATGACGTGTGTTATAACTGTGCTCCTCATGCAATGATTTAGAACCGTATGCAATTATCGTTTGATTCATATGCATACTCCGCTACCGTCTATGTAATTACTTATATACCTTTGCACGCGGCCTTCTCCTTATATCTTACCTTATGCACTTTACCTTATATCTTGTGCACGCGGCTTCTCCTTATATCATATATATATGTGCTTTGGTTTACCTTATATCACTTGCATGCGCTTCTCCTTATATCATATGCTCTTTATTTCTCATGTTAACTATAGCACATAGCGCATAACCATTTTAACTATAGCGCATAACATATATATATGAATTTTCATATAGCGCATGATTTGTTTTGGCTTATATGCACATCTTTATGATTTTAAAATGACCATCTTGGGTCATATTTAAAATCATCACCATTACTAATGCTTGAGTTGTATGTGCAGGTTGAAAAGTTGTCCTAGTTTGGTCTTTTATGCTTCTAAAGAAAAATACTTAGGGTTATAGGGAATATGTATGGATGTGTATGGATGAAATGGAGTATGATGTATAGGAGTTATAAAGAATATAAGATATGAAATGATAATGAATATCCTCAGGTACTAATTTCAACTCAATCAAAAACTAAAAGTTTCTAAAAAAAATTGAATTTTCAAGCACAAAATGACTATACATATACTCCCCTGGATGATGTTTGTACAAGTGGGATGAAATCAATTGATCAAATGTTGTAGATGCATTAAAAAGTAAACTTTATTGTTTCTCCTTATTATTCATGCTCTGGTTCTTGAATTGTTGTTCAGATCCCTCTGTAATGATTTCTTGACTCAGGTCCCTCTGCAATGCGTATGGAATATGTGCATGTTGTTTTGCCATTGGCAGGTCTTTCAGGTCCCTCTGTAATGATTTCTCATTTCAGGTCCCTACGTTGACAATACAAGTTCCATCTATACTTCAGCTTTCCAGCTAAAGTTCCGATGCAATGCTCCCCCTTGCTTAAGATTTGACTTGTCCTCAAGTCAGTTGTCTGTGGAGAGTTTCCTGCATTGAAATTTTGTGAGAACAGTAGAACAAGAATATAGAATTCATAGAGTCCAAGTTGCCCTGGTTTTCCCCTATGAATTCGTGTTTGCTTGGTGCCAGTTTCCTGGTTTTCACTAGCAAACAAGTTATTTATTTTTATATGTTTTTCTTTTTTTTTTATAATTTTTATGTATTTATTTATTTTTATTCATCTACAAGACTGGAAGATGGCTAAGCCTGGTGTGCCATAATTTCTAGCTTTGTATCCTCTACCAGCTGTTTCATAAATGCTTCATTACTAATAGGCCTATTATAAACTTTGAGCCTATGTCCATTTACTACAATTTAGGTGTAGTCCTGGTCAATTGTCTTGATCTTGACTGCTCCATTATCAAAGATTTCTTCAATTTCATATGGGCCTAGCCAGTGTGTCGTAAAATTTGCTTTGAAGTCTTTGAATTTGGAGTCAAAAAGTAAGGCCCAGTCTCCCTTGTGAAATGTCTTAGTTTTGATATATCTGTTGTGCCACTTCATTCTTTGTTGTTGCACCAATGTGGTATGTTCTATAGCTTGCTGACGATGCTCATCCAGTTGATTCAATTCCATGACCCGCTGCTGTTGTGCTTCAGTCAGGTCCAGTCCTAGTTCAGCTGCTAGTCTGTATGTTTGTATATGAAACTCTATAGGCAATAAGGCCTCTTTGCCATATACCAACTGGTATGGACTAAAACCAGTTGTATTCTTCCATGTGTTTCTGTAGGCCCATAGTGCATCTTTTAACTTATCAGACCAATCTCATCTGTTCAGCTGTACTGTTTTAGTCATGATATTTTCTAGGACTTTATTTGTTGATTCAACCTGACCATTTTCTTGAGGGTGATATGGTGTAGACTTCCTGTGTTTGATCTTGTATTTCTCTGTTAGATCCCGTACCAACATTGATGTAAATTGTGTCCCTTGATCTGTTACAATTTGTCTAGGTACTCCGTATCTTACAAAGACTTCTTCAAAGAGAAAGGTGACCACTGTATCTTCTGTTGCTCTGCTCATTGCTTTGGCCTTCGCCCATTTGGTTACATAGTCTATGCATACTAGGATGTACCTCTTTCCATTTGATGGTGGATTAATAGGTCCAACAAAGTCAAGTGCCCATTTCTCAAATGGTTCTGTGAGGACCTGTGGCTTGAGCGGCATCTCACCTGATGTGATTGGTTTCCCTGTTCTTTGGCAACTGTCACATTGCTTGACATATGCCTTAGAGTCTCTGAAGATGGATGGCCAGTAATAGTCCAATTGCAGCACCTTATATGCTGTTCGTTTGTCTGCAAAATGAACACCACATGGTTCATCATGACATGCTCTCAGAATGTCTAATATTTCATCTTCTCGCACACATTTTCTAATCATTAGATATGAACTAGTATAAAATAAATCACTATTTACCCAACTATACCTAGAAATTTCTCAAACAATTTTTCTTCTTTGCTTTTTAGTGAATTGAGTTGGAAATTTTCCAGAAGATAAATAATTTGCAATGTCTGCAAACCATGGTGTTTTTACTGTTATGGCAAACAGATGTTCGTCTGGAAAGTTGTCTACAACCATATTTGGGTCGTTGGGTGATTGTATGCGGGACAGAAAGTCAGCCACTTGATTTTCCTTGCCTGGCCGTCTTGTATTGTGATATTAAATTCTTGCAATAACAGTAACCATCTTGTTATTCTTCCATTGGTGATGGGTTTATTCATCAAGTATTTGATTGCTGAATGATCTGTATGAATGAAAACTTGATATCCTGTTATATAGTGCCTGAATTTGTTTACTTCATGTATAACGGCTAACATTTCTTTCTCTGTGACTGTGTAGTTCAATTTTGCAGGTGTTAGATTCTTGCTTATAAAGTATATTGCATAATTGAACAAGTTCTCTTTTTGCCCAAGAGAGGCACCTATCGCAGTATCTGATGCATCAGTTGAAATATGAAATGGCAAAGACCAGTTTGGCCCACGGAGAATGGGTGCCACTGACAATTTTTCTTTTAAGATTTGAAATGCATTTTGACACTATTTGTCCATTGAAATTCAACATCTCTTGCTAATAGTTTGAACAGAGGTTGGGATATTTTACTAAAGTTTTCAATGAATCGTCTGTAGTAGCCTGCATAGCCCAAAAAACTTCTTACCTCCTTTTGTGTTGTAGGTGGCATTAGGTTAACTAGGACTTGGATTTTTGCTGGATCCACTTTAATTCCTGAAGCGGAAATATGGTGTCCCAGAACTATACCTTCTGTCAACATCATATAGCATTTTTCGTTGCTCAATGACAAATTTGTTTCTATACATCTCTTCAAGACTTTCTCAAGATTGTTGAGGCAATCATTATACGTGTTTCCATAAACTGTGAAGTCATCCATATGAACCTCTACACATTCATGGACTAGATCAACAAATATTGCAAGCACTGCTCTTTGGAAAGTTGCAGGTGCATTGCATAAACCAAATGGTAAAACATTATATGCATAGGTTCCCCATGGGCAAGTAAATGTTGTCTTGTCTTGGTCTTCTATTGCTATTCTAATCTGGTTGTATCCGCTAAACCCATCCAAGAAAGAGAAAAATTTCTTTCTAGCTAATGAGTCTAATACCTGGTCAATGAATGGTAGATGAAATTGATCTTTTAGTGTGGCTTTGTTTAATTCCTGATAATCTACACATACCCTCCATTTTCCATTTTTCTTTGGTACTATTACCAATGGAGAAACCCATTGACTATGTGAAATAGGATAGATGAATCCAACATTTAATAATTTTTGCAATTCCTCCTTCACTATTTCTTTCATCATGGGATTCATTCTTCTTTGAGGTTGCCTTGCAGGTTTGATTTGATCATCTGTATAGATATGGTGGATACATGTGCTGGGATGGATTCCTTGCATATCAGTATAACACTAGGCAAAAGCTTTTGAGTATTTTTGTAATAATGCAATTACCTCTTGTTCTTGTGCTGATTGCAATTGGTTTCCAATGTTTAAATGCTTTCCAGGATATACCTCAATTGTTTTTATTGTTGGATTGGTGATTGTGTTTACAAGAAAGATGTCTATAAAATAATTCCGCAAAGTTTGAACAATACAAGTTTCCTGAAAACATTGATTCAAAAGGTCACTTGCAGCTTCATATTGAACTTCTCTAAGCTGCTCTGAAATACTTGGTTCTGAAATGAAAAGATCCATTAAGTCTTCATTCTCTTCTTCTTCTCTAAAGTCAAAGAATTGATTTATACTTAAAACTGATTTAGTTTGCTGTTTTTCTTGAGTTTCAAGTACTGATTCTAAAGAAGTTGATTGTGTAGGTGAATAAAGAGCAATGTGTTTCCTTTCATCTCCATGTGAAATAATCGTGCTTCCTGATCTGCATCCTATGAAGGCATCAACAGTAGCTAACCATGGTCGGCCTAAGATTAGAGGATGTCCTCCCAAATTTGTTTTTGGTTGCAAGATAAGGAAGTCAACAGGATACTCGCATGAATCCAAAGAGACTATGATATCTTCTAATATTCCTTCCGGAACAACTTTAGATCTGTCTGCTAGTTCTAAAATTGTAGAAGTTGATCTAATGTTGTTTAAATGCAGAGTTTTCATTGTCTCCATTGTCATTACATTTATAGCTGCTCCCAAGTCTATTAATGTGTTTGGTACTGAGAAATTATTTATTGATATAGTAACCATAGGAATACCAGGATCAATATATTTCTCTACAATAGTTTGTGTAGACATGAGGCTTGCTAGTTTACCAATGCCTTGGATTGTAGTAGGATCCTTCTTCTTTTTCCCTGATTTCTTAATGCATAATTCCTTTATTGTTTTAGCATATATTGGTATTTCTTTAATAACCTTCAACAAAGGAATTTTTACATAAGCATTTTTTAACTCATCTAAAATATCAAATTCAGGAAGGGTTATTTCTTTTTGTTGTTCCACTAACCTTTCAAGATAAGGTGGTGTTTGAGTTGTAATTGTTTTTCCTTTCTGAATTTGTATTTCAGTTTACAATGTTTCAGGTGATTCTCCTGTTTAGTTGGTTCTTCTATGATTGGTGGAGAATCCTTTTTAAGCACCTTTCCAGACCTTAAATGGACATCATTTAGAGGAAGAATAGAATATGTCGGAAAATATGCTGCTTCCTCTACAGTGTATGCAGACTTGTCCACTTTATTATTCGGATTTTCCACTGGTTGGGCTGGTAATTGAGTTGGTCTGGGTTGGTTTGAGGGTAGCTGTAACTGTTGTGGTTGGGTCAACAATGGTGGTGGATTCTACTGTTGAAATGGCATGGATGGTGGATATGCAGAATTTTGTTGCGGAAATGGCATGGATTGTGGATATGGAAATGGATGTTGGTATTGTTGCTGGTAGTGCTGTTGATACTGTTGAGGTGGCTGGTTTCCATAACCATATCCTCTCCAACCTTGTGCAGGTTGTTGTGGAGGCCAAGCTTGCCATGGCATTGGAGGGGTCCAAATATTTTGAGGTGGATAGAGGTAATTTTGTTGAGGGAATTGTTGCGGATTTTGTTGAGGCATCCTAGGTTGCCATGGTCTTCGTGGTGCTACATAATAAAAATCTTCGTGGTGCTACATAATAAAAACCTTCTATTCCTGGCACTTCTTCCATTGAGTTCATTTGTAATTATTTCAATCTTAGATAGTTTTCTGTGGAATGATTTTCTGTACAAAGACCACATACCTGAATACTATCCAAAGGACATTCTCTCAATGGATATTTCTTTCTACATTTGGAACAAAAGATTGCTATAGCTTTTTCTTGTTCTTCTTTCTTCTTGTTTGCCTTTAGAACATCCACTTGTGTTCCTAATGTACTTAAGAGGTTTGTTTTGAAGTTTTCCAATAAGCTTCCTATTTCAGCTCTTGTTATCCCTCCTGCAGCTGACTTTGTTGCTTTTGAACTTGCTTCTCTTCTTCAGGTTTTTGATCTTCCTCTAGAATATTTTTGACATAACTCAACAATTTCTTCGAATGGCAGGTTTGAAATGTCTCCTTTACCCATTACATTCAAAATGTCAAGGTATTCATCCCTTACACCCTTGAGAAAGATTGTTCGAATGGTTTCCTGATTTAAAGAGTGTTGTTTAGATTTTTGTAGATTATATGCAAATCTTTCCAAATATTCCTCTAAACTTTCATCTTCTTGTTGTGTCATTCTGAAAACATCTTCCTTGGAATCTCTAGATCTACAATAAGCTTGATATTTTTTAAGGAAGACTGATCTCATCTCATCCCAATAATTTATTGTTTGCTCTCCTAAACCCATGAACCATTTTAAAGCTGCTGCTTTTAATGTTGGAGGAAAAAGACGAAGTTTATGAATGTCATCATTGTATCCATATGTTCTACATAAAATATCAAATTCAAACATAAAAGCATTAGGATCTTCCATGGACATTCCATAAAAATTTGGCAATACCAAAGGTGATATATTTTTCATTTTCACTTCTTCTCCTAATATTGCACTTGTGTCTACTATTGGAAAGCCAAAGGTAGCCTCTTGATCATTACCATCTTCTTGTCTTTTCCGATCATTTTCTATCTTCCTATCATTTTCTTGTTTTGCCTCCTCCTCTGTTTTTCTTCTCCATTCCCTTTGTTGTCTTCATACTCAATTCGTTGTTCAGGAGTGAAGATAACATATCCATGTCCTTCTTCCGCCATTGATTTAGTTGTTTCAATTTTAGGTGAACATTCAGGTTGTTCAAAGACAGGTTGATTTATAGATGGAAAGACAGGTGGTTTTCCTTTGATAATTTCCTTTTGTTTTCCTGAAGTTGATGGTTGTTTTTGCTTTGCTTCCCAAGCTAACAAAATTTGCATCTCAATCAAAGTTAATCTTTGTCCAGTTCTTTGTTTTTCTGCCAATTCCTCAATTATTGGATTACCAGTAACTGGGGTGTTTGATGATCCTATCTCTATTTGTGGGGGGTTTTTAATAAATCTACCTTGAGGATCTCTATATCTAGGCATAAAGAAACATAATTAAAAAGGAATGTAACTAATGTTTTTGTTTGATTTGGAATTTATCTTTCTATTGACTATGCTGATATTTGCCTCCCCGACAACGGCGCCAAAATGTTGAGCTAATTTGTTTACCGAAATTAACACAATTATTTCTTATCAATCCGGGTTGTTTATGCTTTGAGGCAAGTTCACTATATGTGAAGATCAGATGTAATCAAACCTTGAAAGATAAGTTATTCAAAATCTTAAAGCAGTACATCCTACAACTCTAATTCAATTAGTTTAAAGCAGAGGAAAAATATTGAAATGGTTCTTGACTCAAGAAGTCCACCTTTGCCTCAACTACCACTTAATGAATCAGAGATTAAAACCAAGAACTTAAGATGGATAAATTGTTAATGAAATAAGCTCTTAACTTAAGAGACACATAAGGTATTTCATCATAATTCATTCATCTCAATACCAAAATCACAATAAGAAACTACTTGCATGCAAACAAAAGAAACTAGTTTTAATTCACCATTTTAGTAGAAGGGATGAACACTTGTTTTTCTCCAACTTAATAAAGTGATGAATAAGCTAAGAACTAATGCAATCAATCACCATGCATGAACCATAAAAATCTGAAGTAAAGCTTTGAAAAACCAGTTCTACAATAAACAGATTACAAGAAAATAAAACTAGCTAACAAAGAAGTGTACTTAGCTTGGAGTGGGGGCCCTCCACCCTTGCTTTGCACACTTGAGAAGTGATATCAGAAGCTCAAATAAATCACACATCCATAGCATTGAGCAGCAAAATAATAATAGCACAAGTCTTCAAATTAACTCATCAATCCACAAGTGTCACAACATAAAAGTATAATAAGTCAATACATAAGTCATCAAAGTTGTGGCTCTTAAATAAGAAGTCTCATGAAACAAACTGATCTATATTCACTCTAAGAAACCCATCTACTCTAATCCATCTATCTAAGTCGAATTCACTACTCCCATCCCAAGAAATATGACCAATCCCATAGAATCTCAAAACTGCCCTATTTCTATGGGATTTCTGAATGACTAGTCATGATTGACTAGCACCAAATGGCCCTAATAAAGCTTGTTCTGTTCGAACTAAGCATAGCTGGCTTAGTCCTAGTTCCCAAGCTTTCCATCCATGCATTCAATTCGTGCCCAAGTGTCCTGCAACCACATCAACATAGAGCTATTACGGGAATTTCTGAATCTGCCAAATTTGCACTTAAAATCAAATTTTCATAAAAACTTTAGAAATTGACAAATTAAAATTAAATACCTGAATGGATATCAAATATACATCAAAATGGGATGAATGAAGTGAAAATGGATGATAAATAGATGGATTAGTAAGTTTCTTAGAGAAAAATAAGACCAAAACTAAGGCTCAACAATGCTTTGGTAGGGATCTCTTCTCCCCAAACTCTCAAAATCAGAGGTTTTATTAAGCATCACCCTGTAGTAGCCTTTATTGATAGTGGTAATAAACATAAATTTATCCATCAAAAAGTCATTGAAGTAGTGCATTGTTTTGTCAAAGCAGTCTCTAATTTCCAAGTCCACATTGCTGATGGGGGGACAATGAAATGTGAAGGCCGTTGTGAAAATGTCAAACTTCAAATGGGGGATTATCAGCTAAAGACCCACATGTTTGCCATACACATGGGTGGGTGTGACATTATCTTGGGTGCTGAATGGCTCCACACACTAGGCCCAATCACAATGGATTTCCAGGAGTTATATATGAGCTTTAAGCAGAACAACCACACACATACCCTTTGTGGACTCCAGGCGGGTGCTCCCTCTATCATCAGCTCGTATAGGATGGAAAAATTGTTGAAAAAGGGCCACCATGGAGATATAGCACAATTTAATGCCATCCAGGCCTTCGAACCCACTTCGCTTTATATTCATCTTGAGATGCAACAGATCTTAAACAACCATCTGTCGGTCTTTAACAAGCCTCATGAGCTTCCACCATCGAGAGGGGAACATGATCATACCATTACTTTGGTCCCAGGGACCCAACCACCAAATGTGTGCTCATATAAATATATGTTCGCCCAAAAGAATGACATAGAAAAAATCATCAAGGAACTTCCGGAAGCAGGTGTCATTTGTCCTAGCATTAGTCCTTCTTCATCGCCTGTGGTCATGGTGCTCAATAAAGATGGGGAATGGTGTATGTGTCCAAACTTCAGGGCCCTCAACAAGCTGACGGTCAAAGATAAATTTCCCATCCCTGTTGTTGATGATTTGCTGGATGAACTAATGGGGCTCAATTCTTTACTAAGCTCGACCTTCGCTCGGGCTATCACCAAATTCGCATGAAAGAAGTCAACATTCCAAAGACTTCTTTCCAAACTCATCAAGGCTATTATGAATTTCTGATCATGCCATTTGGTATTTGTAATGCCCCATCCACTTTTGAGAGCCTCATGAACCACTTACTCAAACCATATCTCAGAAAATTTGTCCTTGTTTTCTTTGATGACATCCTCATCTATAGTTGCACCTGGTCCACACATCTTTAGCATGTAGATCTGCTCTTGCAACTGCTCCGGAAGCAGAAATTATTTGTCAAGATGTCCAAGTGCTCTTTTGGCATGGACCCAAAAAAGATCTAGGCAATGCAGGATTGGCCTCAACCAAAGACCTTGAAGTGCTTGAGAGGATTTTTGGGTCTCACAGGCTACTCTCGCAAATTTGTTTGCAATTATGGTCGTATTGCTAGACCCCTCACACACCTTCTCAAGAAAAAATCATTTATCTGGAATGATGAAGCACAACAGGCATTTATAGCTCTCAAACATGCCATGTGTTCCACTCCCGTATTAGCACTACCTGACTTCACCAAATCTTTTGTGATTGAATGTGATGCTTTAGGTACAGGTATTGGGGCAGTCTTAATGCAGGAAGGTCGACCCTTGGCCTTCACTAGCCAACAACTAAGTGGGACAAATCTGGGACAATCTACCTATGAGAAGGAGATCATGGCCATCTTACATGCAGTGGATACCTGGCGACCATACCTATTGGGGCGACATTTCCAAATCCGCACAGACCATCAAAACCTTAAATATTTTTTGGAGCAACGCCTCTTCTCGCCACAAAAAAATAAATGGCTTGCCAAAATGTTGGGATATGATTATGAGATAATTTACAAGAAAGGGCGCGAAAATGTCGTAGCAGATGCTTTATCACGCCAATTTGAGGAGGAAAGCACCTTGCTGGCAATCTCCCTTCCCATTCCAAAATGAATTGAAGAGGCTCGCAAGGAATGGTTTTCACATCCTTTGCTCTCCCAACTCATTAATAAATTGCAGGCGGATCCAAATTCCACAACGGGCTACTCTTGGCAGGATGAGATTCTTCACTACAAGGACAGAGTCATGATATCACCAACATCCACCCTCAAAAGTCGCATTTTGGCAGAGTTGCACTTATCTCCCACTACAGGCCATTCAAGATTTTAGAAGACTTATGCTCGCACTCGATGTTCATTCTTTTTGATAGGCATGAAAAAGGACATTCTTACTTTTATAGCTAAGTGTGACGTATGTCAACGCCACAAAGGAGAAATAGTCAAATCCCCAGGCACATTATAGCCATTGCCCATCCCGACCTCAATCTAGATGGAGGTTTCTATGGACTTCATTACGAGTCTTCTGAAGTCAGGCAACAAGTTAGTCATCATGGTGGTTGTGGACAGACTTTCTAAGTATGCTCATTTTTGTGCCCTACCCCACCCTTTTACACCAGCTTTGGTGGCTCAATCTTTCATGGACCAGATCTTCAAATTGCAT